>JABUQX010020715.1:0-20000 GCA_015478945.1 Trachelipus rathkii
CTTAGATGGCGCTTTTCTATGTGCAAGGTACCAGGAAGAAGAGAAGGCGTTGGCTTATTTTTGAACAGCCTGTTGAGAACGCAACTCTTGCTGCTCTTCCAACGACCGATAGTAAACGAAGCTAATAGGAAGGAGCCGGAGAGGGGGGTAACCAGCGATTGTTACTGATTGGGAGGGGGGCTTGAAGGTTGCACTGTTGATGAGGGGGAGCGGAGAGAGAAGAATGTCCTTAAAGGAGGAAACTTTAATGCATAATTGGCTGAAAAATTATCCGTATGCATGTGGAGTCAGTGGCCGCCATAAATGAGGAGTATGGAGTATAGCCCCACACAATCTTTTTGGGGGAGCCAAGGAGGAAATTATAGTTGCCTAAGAGTCAGGGGTCCATTTCGAGAGGGGAAAGCGATTGGGTTTCCGGCCGTGTTTCTTGCCAAGTCGGATGGCAAAGAATTCGGTTGGTCGTTTGAATCTGCGTTGTTAAACCAAAAGATCCACCTCTGGACAATTTTACTCTGCCTAAGATTAAAGATATCTATGCTTGCAATTTGCAAACACTTGCAAGTTGTAACGGAAACTTGAGTCTCCGGCAGGCCTTACTATCACTGCCAGTTCAGCGAGGAGACAAGGAAATATTTTTCCCCAATTTACTTGCCCTTTCGGTCACTCATAAGCTTCAACTCATTATAATACAGGGACAACAAATGACTTCATCTAGCTGCTTCAGTGCCTCAATGTCAATGTTTGCTTGGGACTTAAAAATGTTTAATGTATACGTAATAAGATGACTTAATCGCCACGTTCGAAGCTCTCCTGCAACAACGAAGCAAGTCTTGCACAAATGTTGGAGAAGGTTTTTAGAGAGATTAAAGTATATGAAAATTTAAATGAACCCCAAGAAATGTTTGCTTGCAGTCGGAGAAATAGATTTTTTAGGTTTCAACATTAACATTAGCGAGAAGGGAGTTAGGCCTAGCCAAGAGAAGATCGATGCAGTAGTGAATGTTGCAAAACCAACAACTATCAAACAACTTAGGGCATTTCTCTCTGTTAATAACTCTGCTGAATTAACCATAGCCGGATGCCCCAATTATTGCAACCCTCTTAACGAAAATGTTGAACGGGGCAACCCGCCTCCTGCGAAGAAGATTTCTTGGGGGTAGAAAACGAGCGGGCATCTCTTAAGGGAAGCTAAAGCGGCGAATGGTAATACGACGCCACTCATTGGTTTAGATTTCTCCACCTGATGAAAAAATCTGAGTGCTATGTACACGAGTGAGCGATCTCACTATATGAGGCACAGTGCTCTAGATGGGAGAAAGAAGATGAATCAAGTCACGAAGTCTTTCGCACCTTTACATACCTTTCCGGTATTTGATCTGAGGTGTGTTTTGTCACACCTTACCTAATACAGTTGGCTTTCAAGGAAGCTGTTTTAATGCGGACAACAACAGTTTTACAAAAAATATAAGCTTACTGTAATTGCGTCGAATAGGTAGGGTTAATATCCGCACCCAGCAACAGTGGATCTAATGCATTTTAACTCTTTTACATATATAAAGAAAGCCATATCGTAGGGTTGCAAATAATTTCGGAGATGAAATCATTTTTATTTTGAATGCATTTGCCTAATTTATATCAACGTTTGAATTGAAGGTGTTCATGAAGACTAAAAGTAAATTTGCAAAAAACTTTGACAGAATTGGCTAACGAAAGAGATAAGATCATAGAAGCTGAGAAAATTCAGTTGCAGATAGCATGCTTAGGAAATGGAGAGTGGGCGTGTCCGACAGAAATCACCATGGAACCAGGGTTACAATTGGGGGAGGAGCTTGGTGACTTAAATCTCTCAATTCCACAATGAAAGGCGGCTGTGAGTCTTTAAATAGAACGTCAAGAAGGTGAATTTGCTGGCCGTATAACTCATAATAATATATCTAAAAATAATAATGATAAATAGAAGCGATATTATTTTATCATTAATTAATTAATATAATAATAATTATATAATTAAATTAATAAAAATATAATAATAATTCATTCACTAATACTGATTATCATAATAAATTAATAATAATAATAATAATAATAATAATAATAATAATAATAATAATAATAATAATAATAATAAGAAAAATAATTTCAAATAACAACTAACAATAATAAATAAACAATTTTATTATAATAAAAATAAATAATAAATTTAATTAAAGATATAATAATAATAATAATAATAATAATAATAATAAATAATAATAATAATAATAATAATAATAATAATAATAATAATAATAATAATAATAATAATAATAATAATAATAATAATAATTATCAATAATATTGTGGGCTTCTTGTAATAAAATAATAATAATAATAATAAACATAGAAAAATAGTAATAATGTAATAATAATACTAATAATATATATTATTAAATCATAATAATAAAATAACGTAATAAAATATGGAATAAAATTAATAATAATAAAAATCAGAAATAAAAATAATAAATACTTTTTTTTCATTCCTCTTAAATTTAAAAAGTAAATAATAAATGAAAAATCTGATTTTAGTCACTAATAAAAATAAATAAGTTCCAACTAATGATGAGAAATTGAGCATACTATAAAAAAGCGCAAAAATTAAAAGAACCATAATAACAAATTATCCATGAAATAATTCAATAATAATGATTATAATCAAATAATAAATAATATAAAAAATAATAAAATAATAATAATAATTATATAATTATTATTCTTTTCCTACTACTATTACTGTTAATTATATTAATATTTATTATTATTAATTATTATTATTATTATTATTAATTATTATTATTATTATTATTATTATTATTCTTATTCTTTATATCATTATTTTTTGTATGTTAATCAGTCTGCATGCAATATTCAGACTGTTGGATATTAATACATTGTCCTTATTAATTATTATTATTGATTATTATTTATATATTATATTATATTTAATTATTATATATTTATTATTATTATTAATATTATTATTATTAATTGATATTATTATTTAACACACCTTGAAATTCTAAATTTCTGGTTCATGTTAAGTGCAATTGCTCTCTGTATTACAAGAGTTAGCAAGGGTGCGGAACGTAGGAACATGTCACCATGACACAACACCATCCACTTTCCCTCCAATCCTCCGCTCAGTGGAAACTGGAAGTACCCTACTAAAGATGAGTTTTCTTTTAGTTATTCGCAGATTTTTAAAATAAATTTTAGAATCAGCCTATTTAGATTTAGAATAATACAATATAACATTTTGTGCCTTTTCTCCTGTTAATCTCATCCCTTTCTCGTCATATATATTATCCAACCAACCTGCTAGAAAAGTTATTCATCATTGTCATTACTGACTAGATGAGAACCTGACAAATATCTTATCTTAGCCTTGCATCTTCAAACTCTTTGAAGTTTATTGCTTCACTCCACTAATCCCACCAATTATAGATACCATCTTCGGAAGAATCGATTATCCTTTTTCTTTTTGATATTTTGCTATTTCATCCAAAACACCTTTTTAAATTCTATTTCTGTAATCACATCACTACTTGATCTTAATTAAGAGCAATCATGGTTTCAGAACCGTAGTTTTCTGGCTTGGGATTATGAAGGTTGCTTTTATTCAGCAATTTAAATTCTTTCAGGGATGTCTGTTAATAGTATAATTTTTCCTTTCCATAATTCTTGAATAAAAGTTTCGCTTACATTCGTTTTCTTATTTCTTCCTGAACATTTCTTCAGAACATGAGAAGTTATTTAAAAAATTTCCCTTTATATGAGGATTCGTAGATGAGGTTGCGATGCAACACAAGAATTTTTTTTTTTTTAAATTTATCAATTTCGAGTAAACTCAAATGTTAATTGTTTGCTTGAAGTATTGATTTAATTCCACATCGAAATCTGAGGTCCGGCGAAGAGCTTTTAAACGACAAAGATAAAATGGAATACTTGTGATATTACTAAGAACTATATGAAAGGTTAACTTTTAAGTAATCTCTTCCAATATCTTCCATAAGCGTAATATCATATTTAATTCAACTTAGTATAAATCAGAACAGTAAAGTTGTCTATCCTTATGAAATTATTTGGAGGAGTAAAGACAAACCGAAAAATACTTTGATTTATCATATAATCTAAAGATAAGAGAAGAGAGAAAAAATAGTTTTAGATAGCATAAGAAAAGTATTTTTAAAAATATAACTTCCTGACAACCGCAGTTGCTGTTTTGTGAAGACCAGGACAGAACCGCGGTTACGGTTGTAGTTGCTGGTTTGTTAGACCAAGTATGAATAACTGATGGTTGCCGAATTGCAGTTGTCGAGTTGTCAAATTACGTGCGGAGTTTGACTCCGCTATATGCGGTGCGGTTTATTCGTATCCATCAACTATATAATAAGTCTAATATATATATTAATATATTATATATATATATATATATATATTAATATACTAATTATTAAATTATATAATATAATATATATTATATATAAATATATATTATATATATATATATATATATATATTTATATATAATTTATAATATATCTATATATATATATAATATATACTATAGATATATATAATAATATTATATATATATATATATACTATATATATTATATATATATATATAATATAAATACATATATATATATTAGTAATAATATATATATATATACTATATATATACCTATATTTATATTATACTATTTATATTATATTACCAAATTTATTTATAATATACTTATATAATTATATATATATAAGGTAATATAGTTAATTATATATATAATAGTATGATCCCAGAGTAGAGATGCACCGCGAACCGGGTATATATATAAAAAAATAGTATAATTAAGGTAAAATATATATAAGTATTAATATGATATAATTATAGTATAAGCCAATAGTACTAATAATATGATTATTACGATATATAATATATATAAAACATAATATAATATTATAGAACTATTCATACTTATTCAAATGTTCACATATTTTACAATTCATATTCAATTTATATAATATTTTATATATAATATATATCTATATATAATATATATCTATATATATATATATATATATATATATATATATATAATATATATTTATATATATATTAATAATTATCTATATATATATTATATTATGATATAAGTATAGGTAAAGTAATAGGTTCCATCTGGGGAATTTTAGTTTTTTTTAATGATTTGTTTTGGATTTTTTGTTTTTTGTTTAATATATTTGCAACTATATGATACTAAGAATGGAATTTGGCTGGAATGAACATGGATTTAGATGTTTCGAAAGGTGTTTTAAATAATCTTCTAATTGAGTAAACACTACAGACAAATTTATGAAAAATATTTTTTCAATAAATGGAAAAATATCTCGAAAAGTAGGACACTTACAGGAAAAACCAATTACATATTGGAATCAGCGTATAATAATGCCTATTACAAAAATGTAAATATATATATATATATATATACATATATTATAATATATAATATTATATATAATATATATATATATTATAAATAATATATATATATATATATTATAATATATAATATATATATATATAGTAGTATTTTAGGGGGCTCGAAGCCGGGACGGGGGAAGGGGGGACGTTTTCGCACTACAACCGTAACGGAGGGTACGGAGGAACCGCCCGCGCACACCTTGACCAAATACCACAACGAGAACGGGGTTCCGGAGACCCTCACCGAGGCGGGCTACCAGCCCAGATCGCCTGTAGTTCCCAGGAAGGGACCCGTGAAGTACCCGACTCCTTGCATCTTGTGTGGTTACTCCGAATCCTGGGTATTCCTTTAGTTTGAAAAACACCCAAAAAAATAAAAAAAATAAAAACAAAAATAAGAACTAAAAGAAAAATTACTTTTTTTTAAAAAAATTATTTAAAATATTTTCGAACTTTCCGCGCAAAGCATTTCGTTACCACTTTAACATTCATTGTTAGTCATATACACAATATATTAAAAGTAAAAAAAAAAAAAATTAAAATCTGACGAGAGTCGCGTAAAGGGAGCGGACAAAAGGGTCCTATATATTTGTGCAACATAATGTCCCGCTTACCACTTAAATTGAGTTTGTTAGGTAAAGGTCGGGGTCCATGGTGGGGGTATCATAATCATAGTACTAGCACAATAGTATATAAAAAACCCAAAAAAAACAGAAATAACTATATAGATATATTATATATATTATATATAATAATATATTACCTTATAACTATAGTACCATAGTATAGCTGTAGGTATATCCATATATACTATATAAATAACTATAATAATTAAATAATTATATAAACCTAGTATATATATATATATATACATTATATATCATATATATTACATAGCTATATATATTATATTATATATATTTATTATATATATAATATATATATATATAATATATATATATATTAATATATATATATATCTCATATTAATATATATATATATATATATATATATATATAGTATAATATACGTCCTTTTAGAGTATATTTTCCGGAATATACAAAAATCACTTAGTCACATAGTTGAACAATTAGACTTCCTATCGTATTTGCAAATTTGTTTGAGAATAATAATTGTAAAACATTTTCCAATAAATAATTTTGAGAATGGAATAAATACTCCCTTACTCTCTCCCTGAAGACGTGTTACATGGAGCTCACAACCCAACACACTAGCAACAGAATCCCATCTTACTAAAAATCAGACTCAATACTTTTTAGATTTCATTTCTTACTTTTATACAATGAGGTTTGGCTACAAAAGAGATTTCAAACCTTTCTTATCCAATTTATTCCGGTATTGAATAGATGATTATATATATTATAGCATAGCCTATCTTAACCTACTAGACAAACCACAGGCAAATGCCTAGGGCGGCAGAATATGAGGGCGGCCCTGGGTGGCTAGAACGCGGCAGACAACGACAGCAAAAATAAAAAAAATAAAAAAAACTACACTATATATATATATATATATAATATATATATATATACTATATATATATAGTATATATATATATATATATATATACTATATATATATATATATATATAATATATAAATAATATATCTATATACATGAAATATATAGAGATAGTGTTTCCCTTCTATTTAAAACTATATAATGTCTTATATAGTATATAGGTATATATATTATATATATATATATATATAGTATATATATATATATATATATATATATATATGTATATATTAATATTATAAATAATATATTATAATATTATATATATAGAGAGTACTATATAAATATATATATATATATATAATAATATATAGTATATATATAGGTATATAGTATATTATATATACAGTGGCGTATCCGGGGGGGGGGCCAAAACAAAAATCGTGTCTTTATAATATAAATATGTATATATATATAATATATATATATATTATATATAAATATAATATATATATATAATATTATATAGTATTAGATATATTATATCATATAAATTATATAGTATAATTATATATATATAATACTGAACAGGTTGAAGTCAAAATGTCGCAGTCTTTAATTAAGAAAAAATGGGAAGACACCCTTTTGCACTGAATTAACTAAAAATCACTTTTACCTTATGGTACAAATTGTTAAAATTTAATCGCCTGACCATAGAGTGACGTAAGTTCCTTGAGATAACCTGCTTCCGAATTTTTATTTCCATATTTCCATGTAGTAGAGGGGGCACAGTTCCAATAAATTCCTTTTGCATCTCCATATATTTCTCCAACGTAGGTTGTCAGAAGGTCGTAATGTTGAACAAGCTTCTTTCTACTGCAGGCCATAAACACGGTTAAGAATTGCGCAGCTCATTATAATGCAACACAGAAATGTAAAATATTTGGAATTGTGACTGCGAACAAGAAACTAGTCATCTATGGCGGTTTTTATGGCTCTACTCTTGTGGCTGTGATACCGATTCAACCTCCATAAATCCCAGCCTGACTTTTACAAAATCTTCATTTAGACCGTCTAGACCAGCCTAGTAAAATATGCCCAAAATAAATTTACTTTTCATATGGCACATTTCATCCGTTCGGGTATGACAAAATTGCAAGGAAAATTGAAAAACCTCTTATCCTAATGCTGATTAAATAAATTCAAAATGGGTTATAGAATAAATGGTGTGCGATAATAATGTATGTGGTCGGAAGTAGGTCCCAATGTTGGTCTCTGTATTTTTTGGAATTTGTAATAATGTCTGGGTAGCAGGCAATTTCAATACCCAGTTCAGATTCAGATGCGCTTACACATTTCTAACAGCTGAAATTCTAATGTTCTGCAGTTTTCTCGTGATAGTTTCAACAGTTTAGTTTACCTAATGGACTACGAATTTGTTCCTGAGAGCGACGAATTTTTAAAATTAATTTAACTTCTGCACTTTATATATTAAAACGGATATGATACTTAAAATTTTTTTAGTGTCTAGAAATTCGGGGGGCCAATGGCCCACTGCCCCGTTAAATACGGCCACTGTATATATTATATAAGTTACAATACTCATATATATATATAATCTACTATATACTATATATAAAATATATTTATATATATTAAATATTATATATAATATTATTATTATTATTTGCTATATCTTATATATTATATTTATATATATATTATATAATATATATATATATATATAACTTACTCATTATTACAGTTGTCACGACCACTCACGGGCAAAAGCTCTATTTCAATTGGAGGGGGTTGTTGCAGCGCGCTCAAAGTTCACACCTAATCGAAAATTACGCGCAGATGAGCACAGACGCCAAAGCTTTAAGTGAGGGAGGATTAAATTCAGGCAGGAAAACACAGAACATGGCAAGAAGAATATCCACAGTATACGAGGTTGCAGAAATGTAGAGGAAGCACCCCGCAGCGAACTAGCCTGGAGTTACCAATATCCACCCAAAACTCATGCGCAGACACAGCACACAGCTCAGTGTTATCGGAGGGCGTCGTAATAGGTGGTGGTACGCGAGTGACAAGTTTCCCTCGAGCAACGCTCCCGCTGCGGTACCTATAAAGAAAAGTAGATAAGATCCAACATCCTCGCGCCCGCAAAGAAGAGGTCCAAGAGAAGCGGAAATACGGAACAGTTTATAAGTCTTTTTGCTTTTGCTCGACCGCTGTCAAAAAGTCATGTGAGACCAGAGCCCCCGATAATGAGAAGCAGTGCTCCATACAAGGGCCCAGATTAGGCCCTTCTAATAGCTGGAGTAACTGAGAAAGGAAAAAAAGTCCTGCAGTCTAAACAAACTCTCCAGTTTCTTATAGGAGTGCCGTCCCTTATTGCAAACTCGTTTGCATGATGATTGAGGTTTCCAAGACATTTTTTGTTGTTTAATGTTTAAGGCAAGGATGTTTTAATTGTCAACAGGAGAGACGAGAGAAAAGTCGAAAGAGATAGGAAAGTTGAATGTTTAGAGAGGGCGATTTGTAGAAAAGTTGAGCCTCTTTAAGATATTTAAATTTCAGCAAGGTGAGGGCGACCCCAACCCGGATCCATCTATCCAGATCACAAGAATATGCGAATCTGGAAAGATTAAGACGACTGAGGCAATTCTAGAAAGTAAAGAGGGAGCAGAATTGAAATGAGTTGAAGAATGTTTTGGACGTGTGTGCGCTTCCAACACTGAGGGAAAGTGTTCGTATTGAGACCATAGAGAATATAATTGAAAGAGGGGCGGGGTCAGCACGGAGGAACATTCCCTCAAAATTCGGGTAGGAACGCCATCCGGTCCACCCGCCTTCCTAACGTTCATAAGGATTTCAGGAGTCCATGCACCTGATTTCAATGTAATCAACAGGCACGGGCAAATTAGGAACACCATGAGAGGTGAAGGAGGAGACTAGGAAATGCCCCAGCAATCGTCCAAGGGTTGAGTTAGAGAAAATAGGAGGCCGAAGAAATTGGCCATTTCAGTTGGAGAATTAGCAACAGAACGTCAGATCGAATAAGAGAATGAAAAGGCAGATTTACAGCAGTTGTTAGAGAATGCTTTTGGCAAGAGGCCAGAAGATTTTCAGTAGGTAAGACACCCTAGGAAGTTAGCGCCCTCTTCGTTTGTGAAGCCCGCGTGCTTGTCGAGGAGTCATCCCTTCAAACGATTTCTAGTTGAATGAAAATTAGCTACCAGAGGTGAATAGAAGACGAGAATTTGTTCCTCGCTCCTGGCCGATATAACGGCATCGCTGTCTTCAGCCCTGAATGACCAAAGAACAAGCACGATCGAACCTTGGATTACCATGAGGACGAGAAAGATTTAGCGAAGAAGGAAATGAACGCTGGCTCTCATACACCCATGTCATACGTGAATTACCAGCTCCCAGCCTTATCGTGACGCAGAAACCCGAAGTCGTCATCAAGAGTCAAAGCAGTCATCTTCCGAATTCTAGTTAGCACGTAGAAAGCGATCGCAGATGGGCAAACACCAAATCGCCCGATTAAAGTGCCAGAAGAAACGCGCGTAGGGCAGGATGGAGCTGTTTGGAGAGATAGTATTAAAAAATTAAAGAGATTAATAAGGTTGTGGTCAAATATTACGCAATAGGACGAAGTGTGTACTTTATAGAGAGAAGGACTAGTGGTGAATCATAGGTCAAAGTTGTTCAAGAATTGGTTTGGGACGATCGAATGTGTGTGGGTTCTTTAATTAATGTTTTGCTGACCGGTCGTTGAGAAATGTGAATGATTCGGACCTCCTTTACCCACTAAATCAGTATTGAGAAGACCCCAACCATTTCGGATTGTGTACATTGAAATCCCCAAATTAGAGGACCTCAGTATTTGATCGAGAATGATATCTAACAGTCTCTTGAGAAGTATAAGAATTCAAGAATGAAGGTTGTGAAAATCTGGTTCTGTTAGGAAACTAGTAGCAAAAACACAAATTATTGTAGTATAAGAAGAAAGATTTAAGCCACAAGAACATCTGAAGTTAGAGAGATTCGAGAATTCTCGACGACGTGTTAACAGGGAGTGTTATTAGTTATATCATAAGGCATCATTACTAAAACCCTTCAGACGAAAATTATAAATAAAGTTATTAAGAGTTGGTCATATTAAAACGAGTTCGAGGAATGATAATATCCTAGCCATCTGGGTTCTCAGACAGGATGCAAAAGGTTAAGGTTATGAGAGTTTGAGAGAGGTGGTATTCCACGAGCCAGAGTTTAGATTGCAAGCCAACGATGTTAGTAAAGTCGATAGTATGCCCGCGCCTGTGCAAAATCTGCCATCTTACATACACATACAGCAACCACAAAACCAAACAACAGTGACAAAACAAACGAAGCAAAAACGTGAACATCAGGTTAAAATTAATTCACTATAACTAAAACCCTAAATTTAAAACAGTAAAGTTAAAAAGTTAAAATCCATTTATCGTAAATATGTAAAAATAATGAAAAATCATAAATGGTTATAAAAACAACTAACGCCTGCTTTTACACCCGTATAACAAAGACAAGAGATAAAATAGAAAAGTTAATAAAATTTGATTAAACATTAAATACCTAAATTTAAAGTTCAAGGCCAAAATAATAAATCAAATTCTTAACACTGTGAAAACGAAATTCCAGGACTTATGTATAGCCCTTTATTATTTATTAATATATCAATTATATATTATATATATATATATATATATATAGTAATATATATATATATTATATATATATATTAATTATATAATATATATAATATATATATTTATATTTATATATATATATATATATATATTAATATAGTATATAATATATATACTATATAGATATATAATATATATTAATGTAGTTATAAGATACCGTCCGGGTGTACCAGATTTTAGCTGTAAATCTGGCAACATGCTAATATTTTGGTCTTTTTTAGCCTTTTTTGGCATACCCTAGCAACCCTTGGAAAAAAAACGAGTTTTTTTCCGAATAATAGCAAAAAAAAAAAATAAATAAATAATAAATAATAATTAAATATAATAAAATAAATAAAATAAATATAATAAAATAAACAATTCAAAATGAAAAAAAAATAAATAAAAAATACACAACATTAATAAAGGTAGAAAAAATAAAGTAAGTACTATCATATATAGTATAATATATATAATATATATATATATATATAATATATATATATATATATTATATTACTATAATATATATATATAATATATATATATAATTATAATTATAATATATATTAATATATATAAATATATTATATATATATATATATAATATATAATATATATTATATTATACTTATATAATATATATATATATATAATATAATATATATATATATAATTTATATATATGTATATATATATTACTATATATATATATAATATCAAAAAAATAATAATAAAAATAATAAATAAATTAAAAAATAAAATAAATAAAAAAAAAAAAAATAAATAAATAAATAAAATAATAAAATAAATAAATAAATAAAAAATAAATAAAAAATAAATAAATAAATTAAATAAATAATACATCTATATATATATATATATATATATATAATATATATATATATATATATATATAGTAATATATATATATATAGATATTATAATATATATATATATATTATATATAATATAAATATATATATATAATATAAAAGTATATATATCCATATATATATATATATATATATTATATATATATAGATTAATATATAATATATATATATATAATATATATTATATATATATATATACATGAATATTAAACAAATGTTATATAAAAAATAGAAAACATATTGAATTATATTTATACTTTAATATATATATGATATATATATTATATATATATATATAGCTATAATATATTATAGTGCTGTGGGTGTGTGGTGTGTCGGGCTGGCTTTGGTGGTAATATATATAGTATAAATAAATTAATATATATTATATATATATATAATATATAATATATATATAATATATATATAGTATATAAATATATATATATATATTATATATATATATATATATTATATATATATATAATAATATATTATATAATATATATATAAGTACAATATATAATATATTATATTATAATATATATATATATATATATAGTATATATATATATATATATAATATATATAATATAGTTATATATAATATATAATATTATATAAAAAATATATTATAGCCGTATAAGTCCCCTCACCGCACAGCACCACCCCACCGCACCGCACCAAAAGCTTCGCACCGTGCACCGCACCGCACGCTCCTCCCTTACATAGACGAAATAAGTGTGCTACATGTATCTCCCTCAATGTTGACAACATCCCATAGGGGAACGTTAACCTCGGTGCCCGTAGACGAGGTTACGTGTCCGTGCGCGCCCCGTAGGGGGCGGCGCTGGCCCCTAAAAGATTAATTGATCATGAGAAGGGCCGAAATTTGGATACGGAAGGCAATCGATTCCTGGTTCGGAATCGATTCTGTTCGAAGAACGATTCCTGCAAGGAATGCGTTTTTTTTACCACTCGACGACTTGCCGGCCAAAAACCTTGGCTACAGCCTATCTAGTTTACGACATATAATTCTACAATGGGTTTTATTAGAGTTATCGTATCGGATTAAATTTATAGTGGAAAGGGGTTAAGATGGTGACGTACCTCGTCGTTACGTTATCCGTCGGATTCATATCGTATCCGAAGAGGGGCCCACCCCCTATTTAAAAATATCGAAGTGTTCGTAATAAGGCTGCAATAAGTTTGGTGGAGAGGATTCATGAGTTGAAATTCTAGAAAAGACTTGGTAATCGGGATCCTGGATGATGAGTTTAGGCTCTGGCACCGGTGCTGGAGACCGGGCGGTGCGTGAGTTAATAAACATTCACTATAACCATACCCAATTGTTAGATTTGGTAATTCTAATATTATATAGTTCACATGACCCTCCTAGTAGATCATCGAAAATGAACGGCGTGTTGAGAGACTAGTCCGTATAGGGTAGTTACACTCAGACCTCACATACTGGATCGGGGAGAGTACTGACGAGATAAAAAATATATACAACAGAGTCACCATAACAAGTAGGTCGAATAGGAGAGAAGGACGAGAAGGGATGAAAGAGGATTAAAATGAGATTGATATATGGTTATAATGGAGATAGGAATTGCTGAGACTGTCATGAAGTGAGTAGGAGTTTTGACAATAGCTTCCACAACCTCAGGTAAGTCGAGCTCCGGTCTCAGCGCGTGGCCGATACCTTCACACGTCAACAGCGGTATTTGCCGAAGACAAGCACTGTAGGTTACTCCTAATATGTCTCTAGTGAGCGCATTTCTACCCAGAGTTTCAAACAACTGAATATTGTGGGATTTCTTATTCACAAGAACCCCATCAAAGAGGAAACACACACTATAGTACAAATAAATAAAAAATTAAAATTTTCTCATTCTCTTCATATCGCCTTAATAACTTCCACACAATTATCCTTTGGTTACACTACATTATCCCACCGTAGGTTAATGCATGTAAACTCAGTATTACAACGTCGAACACCCACGCCGCAGGCCCTACATTTCATGGCTCTGTACAACGCATTGATCTATATCTCCACTTGATCTACATTGATCTCAGCTCTTATTCTTTACTAAAATTATCAGTTTTCCGACACATATCACACACAACTCACAGTAGATCATAAGTAAATCAGTCTGATATAACTTCAAAGCCAGGCATCCCAACCGCGTTCACGTCTCCCATCCGTGGAGGTAGCTAGTTGATCTAGTTGACTGTTCTATGAATGAAAAATCAACGTAATTTCTCTTGTCTAAGGTATAAAGCGGAGTATTTATTTGTTTTTACATACGCGAAACCACATAGAATCTCCAAAATCTACCAGAAAGTGAGATACGACTTCTTCGCTAATCCATCATCATATTGTACCGGTATTCCGTATCGATCATGACTCCTATTGTATGTCAGATCATTATTTATTAGCGAAGACATCTATCGACGTTTTACATCTCCACTACGAATGCAGGTGACCACTCGAGAACCTCAAGAGCCATCACAACACTGCAGCGGATCTATCTGCAGGCCGAGTGTTCGAATGCAGGTTCTATTGACCTATTGATCTACCCTTAGATCTATGGATTCACATGTCAAATTTTTTTAGGAAGAATTGAAATGTATTACACATGATCAGCCAAACATTACGATCTATAGTATACTCTAGAGAGAGTATCGAAATCGCTGAGCACTTCTGGTCCCAACCATGATCATTGATCTAATTGATACTATCATTCAGGTCATGATGTTTTAACTAAATTATATGCACTTTTTTACTAATTATCCCTATAATTGCAGAATATTATAATATTCCAGTTAAAATCAAACCATCCAACACCTTATCTGTCCATCTCCGCAATGATTTCTAATTGACTAGTGTGAGTGCTATTGTATATTGATTCAAGTCATTTGTAGTTGAAGTGTAATAAAATTGTAATGTTTTACATACCTAAATCAGTAAATCAGTAGATCAAACCACCCAACCTACCACTTCTTTCCACCCGACCATGATCTATTGTGATAACTATATGACTATTGATTCAAGGTCATATTTTACAATTAAAACCTTAATCATGTTTTTTACAATGTACCCTAAATCAGTAAAAAGCAGTAAATCAAACTCATGCATACCCACAGCTGCTTCCCATGCCATCCATGATATATTGATTCTAATTGAATCTATTGGTTCAAGTCACCATTTTCGAGTGATCATTGTCTAGACAAACATAACATATATAACAGAATTCTTTATAAGCACTGATCAACGAATACTACTGCTAACGTAAAAAGTTTATCAACATTAATGTAAAGTCTTAACTTAGCAGTTATCATTGAAACTGGATAATAAATATTTAACAAAGTAAAAGATTATCATAACCTTACCTAACATCATAATCACCAAACAATAAATTGCCAAACATAACAACGTTTATCCAAACAATGATATAAGAAATAACAAAGTTTTATATCCCAAACATTAACATTACAGAAATAGGTTCTTTACATAAAAATGAGTTATAGTAATGAGTGTAATAGTTTTAACCAAGAGAATTTAAAGTCAGGTAAATCAGTAAATTATACCATCCGTCCACTACCCAACATCACCTCTCCCCATCCACCTCCCTACACATGCTCATGCCGTCCTCATGAACTTTTGGATTCGACGATTCGTACCAGTAATTCAGGGTCACTTTTCCTTTTAGTTTAACATTAATTTTTCGATAAACATAGATACTAAATAAGTTTTCTTTATTATTAAAGTCTAACTTGAGAACATGAATAGAGCTAACGTAAACATGTTTCTAAACATTAATAAAAGCTAACATAGCAAAGTTTTAACAGAATAAGTGTACCAATGACAAAAACCTAACACACCTTATGGCACGAATAAAACTACTAATCATTACAAAGTTCCATATCTTTAACACGGTAATGTAACCTAGCGACAGCGTACTAAGAACGTAACTCTATTCACACCTTTTCAACAGCTATCCTAATCCTGTTACTGGGACCGTTTTGTAAACCGCTTTACACCCCTTCCGGGTACCCGCCAGATGGTCTTCAATGCATCTCTCTGAGGTGATCTCCACATGTAGTGGGCTCAATCGCTGAATACTTTGTTGGTTTTGAGAGTATATAAAGATGTGAGCTATGTTGATTGTATGGGGCGTATCGTTAAAAGTATTTGTATAAAGCTGATATAGTAAACCCTCATGATACCTACCATGTAAGCCTAACTGTAGCATCTGTGTGTCAATAGCTCAAACCCGGCAATGTAAGAAAACATAGTTAGTTCTTTTGTTCTATGGGTAAAGACTAAATGTTAGGTTTAGCGGTATTGTGAATGCTATGGAGATTACTTAAATACTCGGATATTAAAGTCAGTGCGTACTTTTGTATGATGTTGATCTGTTGCATTCGTACGTAAGGGTATGTTATGTTCTTAAGTTAGGCGATATTATGTTAAATTTACGGTTGTTAAAACTTTGTTATGATTATTAAGATAATTAAATCAAATAATTAAATAAGTAATATATAAATAATAATTATGAATAATAATAAATAATAAAAATTAATTATATAAATAAAATTATTATAATGTAATAATAATAATAATAATAAAATAATAATTAATAATTAATATCCAATAAAAAATAATTAATGAATTAATAATAATATATAATCAATATAATCAATAATAATAATGAATTAATAAATTAATAATAAAGATTAATAATAATGATAAGTAATTTAATGGAGAATAATGTTCGTGTAAATGTGAAATAAAAATAGACATTTAATGTCCGATTATGTTTGGAACGTTTGATATAAAAGTGTGACGGTATTTTCGTGTGTAAGTATGTTACTGAAAGTTTGTCGTGTGTACATTCATATTCTTTAGATCATGCTCATGGATAAAGTTAGCTTTATTGATTGTAGAAAACTTTGTACGGTAGCTATAATGTCGTGGTCTGTATATTAAAAACATTATTTTTGTTATGATTTATTCAAAAATGATTACTCGAAATATGGTCTTGAATCGATCAAGATTAGATAGGTCTATACCCTAGAATCAAAAGAAGGAGGGTGAGGAGGTGGGGCGGGCGAGTGTGGGAGGTTTGATTTTACTCGGATTTTACTGATCTACGCTTTAAAAAATCAGTAAACTATTACATTTACTGGAAATTTTAGTTCAAAAGAACTTATCTTTTAAATGTTAAATGTCAGATAAATATATTTTGTTAATTTTTTTATGTTTATGTTTGGTTTAAAACTTTGTTAATGTTTTGCAATTAAAGTACATTTGTTTAAAAAATTAAAGGTTTAAAGAAATTAAAATTGAAAGGTTTAAAAAATTAATGTAAAGGTTTGTTTTAATATTATAGATTGTTTAAGTTATGCATTTTATTATTTTTTTCGTTTGTTCGTGGATATTTGTATATTAATTATGTTATCATGTGTTTTTTGTCTTATAATTTTCTTTTTGTAAATTATTTTTTTTTGGTCTGATTTTTAAGTAAATTAACATATTTTGGAGGATTATTGTCTTAGATAATTGGCTCTTTATGAATATAAGTTGTGAATTTATGTACGTTGTGTATCTATGTTTGGTTATGTTACTTTGTTTATACTGTTATTAATGTTATCCTAGTAATTTTGTTTATATTTGTAGTGTGTTATTCGCGCTCACGTTTATGATTGCTCTCTATGTGTTGTTGTTCGTTGTTATCTATATTATATTCTATGTTCAGTGTTTATTATGTCTTATGCTAATTATTGTAAATGTAAGAGTTAACGCTTTGTGTACGTTTTATCATTATTTTTCGTTATTGTTATGTTTAATTATTAAATGAGCTTATTTTGTGTTATTTTTTTATCCGAATATTATCTTCGATAATTATTCATTTGAATTCTATAGTTATTTTATATTAGATTCTAAAGTCCATGTATGTGTGAGGGGTTGTGAAGGTTTTATGAGGTTTTTGTATATTTTTACTTGTATTGTACCTCTGAGATTTTACGTGCTTAAATCGCAAACTCACTTACAATTTACTATAATATTTTATTCAAAGAACTTTTTGATGTTAGTTTTGGATAAAACTTTGTTATGATTTATCAGTTAATTCGTTGGTCTGATGTGATAATGTAGAACAAGGTTGATAAATTTGTTGACGTTAAGGGTATTACTGAGAGGTGTCAGAGGTAAAATTAACGTTAATATTTATGAGAAATGCTTGGAAAAAGTATGAATAGAGTTAAGCGTTTTGTATTAATGAAAGGCTTATTTACTCTTATCTGTGTTAAAGTGAAGAACTTTGTTAATGTTAACGTTTATTAGTGCGTAAGTTGTGTTAGGTTTTGTCGGTTGTAACATTATTTTCGTTAGTTCATACGAATGCTATGCTTAACTTTATTAAATAGTGCAAACATGTATGTTAGCACATATTCGTGTTAGTATATAAAGACCTCATTTTGTGTGCTATGTTTATCCGAAATGGATACTCGAAATGCGATTTGTAAATCACTAGTGTTAAATGGTAAAATTTAACATGACATGTTAGAGATATGCTTGAAAAGTGTGAATAGGTTACGTTTTGTAACAATGTTAGCTACGTACTTTACTTTTGTTAAGTATGGAAATTTGTTAATGTTAGTAGTTTCATTCGTGCGTAAGGTGTGTGTAGGTTGTTGTCGTATTGTGCACTATATTTCTTAGTTGCGCGTACAATGTTAGTGTTAGCCTGTTATTATATGAAAACAATGTTAACGTAGCATATTATTCTAGTGGTGTGTAGTTAATAAAAAGATATTTATTTCTGTACTATGTTTTAGCCAAATGGTAACTTAAAATGATATGAACCTAAATCATTAGATTCGATAGATCAAAAGGGGATGTTCTTTTGTTCACCTTGGAATCCGCGCAATCTTCCAGTGCCTATACGTTAATTCTGGTGAGACGAGTATTATTGTAGGGATGGGTTGGTGGAGGGGTGACGGGTGTGGTTTTTTGATTTACAGTGATTACTGCTTTTAATTCTGAGTAAACTATTACGACTTTATCTATATGATTGATTTATATTCAATAGAACTTTATTTTAAATGTTATGTATTTGCCAATAATCTTTTGTATTTTTATGTTATAAGTTTGTGGATAAAACGTTTGTTAGTTTGCAATTATTTTGTTGTGATTATTGATATTTAGGTTACAGGTTAATGATAAATTACGTTGTTAAATTTACTATGATAATTGTAGAAAAACTTTGTTACGTATGCAAATTTGTTGGCTGTATGATAATACTGACCAAGGGGGGGCGTAATGATACATTTTATAAATGTTACTGTGTTA
>JABUQX010020715.1:25000-40771 GCA_015478945.1 Trachelipus rathkii
GAGGAGAATCTTTTTGTGTCAAATTCCGCAAGTTTGACGTTTGGTTTTCAAGAATCGTGACTTAAAAACCGATGATTCATTGCCTGTTATAACTTTAATTAATAAAAAAATGGTGCCCGCATTTCGAGGTCTTTCAAGTAAATCCTTTTGACAGTTTTGAACCCGTTACTGTTTCTGCTCCACAGACAAGTCTTGGTACTAGTTTTGGCGCAAATTTTTCGCATATGCAAATGGTTCGTTAAACATTCTATTGAACTGTATTTTATCCAAACCAGTTTCTTCTGCAAATCACTCTGGACGCAACGTAGTCCTCTCCTCAATAAGCTCTAAGAAACTTCGCACAATTTTCATTGTTTGTTGACGAAATTGGTCTTCCACAACGAGGGTCGTCTCCAACATTTTCTCGGCCATTTTTGAACTTTGTGCCACTTAAAAACAATAATTCTCGATAGGTGCATGCCCCATGAAGCTTCGTTTAAAGTAGCCAAATGTCCTCAGTGCAGACTGGTTAAATTTGCACACAGAATTGAAGCATACCGCTGTTCAAATATGTACCTGCATCGCAAAAACGAACCGAAAGATAGAAAACACGGCCCATGACACAGAAAGTTTGTATGCAAAAAACGTAAACGAGGTAGAACACCGCCCATAAATAAACAGATGTAGTGCAAGACTGACTTTTATAAATCTGGTAAAAACTGGTATGGATATGTAATATATATATATATTAGATATAGGATATATATATATATATTATAGTATATAGTATATAGTATATATATATATATAGTATATATTATATATAGCTATATATATGAGTTATATATATATATATATATAATAGTATATATATATATTATATATATATAGTAATATATAATATAATATATATTAAGATATGATATAATAATAATATATATATATATATAATATATATTATAATATATAGTGTATATAATAATATATATATATATTATATATATATATATATATATATATTATATAAGTATATAGTATATAAGTAAGTTTTTTTAAAATAATTTAAATATAATTATTGTACCTTGTTATGATATAGGTTAAAAGAGTTGGTCCGGTGGAAAGGTTGAAATAGAGAAAAAACGATGTAATCCAAATTTAAATTTTGAGACTTTGAAAGAATGAGAAGACAAGTAAGTTTCCATTTTTCAAATGAACATAATATAATTTTTTTTCCCAATGTACAGTAAAGAATATATACAAGATCAATAAAATAAATATATCATAGAATAAATATACATGAAGTAAATAAATAATCAAGAAGAGCTTTTGAAAAGAATTTTAATATTCTTTTTTTTTCTTTTTTGATGTTATTATTTTCTATTTCCTTTTTCTATAATTTTTCAACCGATATTTTCTGCAATTGTTCTAATTGACTAACAATTCTTTTAACACTATCAATTACTATTTTACCTCCTTCATTGACTTTTTATCTTTTAACTTCCTTTATTGTACTTTAATTTGTAAGAACACCTTTTTATTACATGTTAGTTTAAATTTTTTAGGTCTAAAAGAAATATATATGTTACATTTTGATATATATATAATATATATATATATATATATATATTATTTATATATATGATAATATATATATATATATATATAAAAACATTTTTATATATATATATAATTATATATATTATATATTTTTATTCATCTTTTTTTTTTTTTACTGTTTGAATATATACAAAAATATTAATTTAAATAAAAAAATGTGTGTAGTCTCCCAACTCCAAAATGTTGTAAATACAGAAAATAAAAACATATTTAAATTTTTCATTTCAAAAACATTTTTAGTTGGGTTTGGAATTTGACCATTGCTGGAATTTGGTTTCAATAATCAAATAGTGTTTCAAGTTTCAAGTCATTTCGACAAAAATTGTAGGTGAACTCTAAAATGTTAAAAACATGCTTTTTGTTCAAATAAAAATTCAAAGCAAATTATTATATACACAGAAAAACACTTGAAATATCGACGTTTTAGGGGTCAGAAAAATCTGCAGTTGGCTTTTTGTTTGGTGTAAATTGGCTTAAAATTAAGAAAATAATGACCATTTTCCGTTTGAGGTTCAGACCGAAAAATCCCATAGTCAAAATCAAAACCTGTCCTGAATTCAGTTTTATTATTAGATATTTTTTTGTTTTGCTTAATGGAAATATGTGCTAGGATTTGCATTCTTTATTGGGAGAGCTTTTAAAAATCATTACCTTCATTTTCACATTCTGCCTCTAAGCCATCGAATTGTTTGCAAATCTGATCAACGTCTTCAAAAGTAACAATTGCAAAATCGTGAACTCGGCATTCAAATTCCGACTCATACTCGTTAAAATACACGTTGTCATTATTTTGACAATGCATGCATACATTCTCTTCAGCATAAGTTTTACATATAGCTAGCAGTTTTATTACAAACTCAGATATTTTTTCTCTGTTGTTTGAGCATAGGTAATAGACCACGTCTGAAAATTTATCTAACATCAATATGGAAAAGTGATTCTCCAGAATGTTGAGCAACAGATTTTCCTTTATTTCAGATTTTTTCTCTTCAGTGTAATTCATCCATTCTAAAAACTGATCAAACCTATCATTTTTGTAATATTCGTTGGCAAAAATTTCAACAAAATTATTATCAAAAGCTCCACTTTGTTTCCATACTCCAATTTCATCTTCGTTCAATAATGACTTCAATATCTCGTCCAGAAAAGAGATGGCAATATCAAATTCCATATAGAAATTTGCAATTTTGTTTAATTCAAACCATGTGGAAAATATTTCTTTCTTCATGATATTAATCCTAGCAGAATCGACTGCCCATTTAATCAACTGTTCTACCAAATTCAAGCTTTGAAGTTTCATCACTTTAAGAAAATTATTAACCACAAGATCTTTCTTCAATGTCATTTGCGTTTCTTCATCTACATTGAAGCATTCTAGAAGGAAATCTATTAATTTGAAATTTCCTGTAGATATTAACCTTTCACAAATTAGTTTTCCTTGAAATTCAAAAATATTTTTTTTCTCTTGTGAAGTAGCAGCTTTTAATATCATTAAAAAATTGTTTTCGTCATCGGTTTTCAAATTACGAAGCAAAATTAATTTTTCTAGTATCTTTTTAGTACTTGGAACACATCTCCAATAGTGTGGAGGTGGTGTATCAGGTACGCGAGTTTCTATTTGTTCTAAATTTAAAATGAAACACAATTTATTTTTCAAATGCTGGAAATAAAGTTAAAAACTCAATTTTAAGATTCACACAAAGTAATTTCAAGGTTGAAATTATGGAAAAGTGGTATTTTACAGCACGACTCTCAATTTGTAGATGAGCAGAGGAAAGATTTAAGAAAAAAGCAGTAGATTTAAGGAAAGTTAAATATTAGTTAAAGACAAGGTTTCACATATAAATCATTTGTAAAGATAAAAGCAATGGATATTATTATGTCAATAAAATGATCAATTTAAAAGAACCTTAAAACTATAATAAAGTACTTTTTCTGCTAAATCATAACTTGCATTTCAGGAACTGAATACACGTTTATTTTTGTTCATAATGTCTGAAAAGTACCTGTTAATACACTCAATTTAAGATTTAAACCGAAATAATTAAAATGTTGATTATAAGGAAAAAATACTTCGATTTAAGAGTTATTAAATTGCTGTATCGATGAAGAATATCTTAAGATAAAATAGATAAATTTACAACACACTGACGAGAAGGTTAGTATTGGAAACAGGTTGTTTCACATACGTAAATGAGTATTTGGTATAACAGTAGGAAAATACAAATATTGAAATTTCATTAGAGAAAAAACAAAAACATACGCTCAAGATCTCATCAGCAACCTTAAACTGAGTATCAATTGCTACTTTAGACTAATATCGATAGATTTACAGAAGACACATTATTTTTTTACAAATGCTAGAGAAATACTAGATAAAACTCAATTTTACAGATTTACAAAATAATTTCAAATGTAATTTAGGAAAATCGTACTAATATTAATAAAGATTTAAATTTTGGTAATCGTCGAAAATTAAGAAGAGGCGGTAATTTAGAAGGCTTAAAATTATTTCTTATATAAAAAGGTGCTCAAAATAATAAAAATATTTGCGTTCAATCATCATAGGAATTTATTAAATATGCATGCAAAGAGCATCACTTTAAGACATCTTAATTCATATGAAATATATATATATATATATGCTAATAATGAAATTAGCGAATTTAATGTCAACCCATATTTATTCTAAAGGTAGCTGACAATATTTGGTAAGCAATTTCGATTATTGAGGATCATAAGCCCAAATAATCTTCAAACTGTTGATAAATCTAAGGAAAAATCAAGTAACACTTTTAAGAATTCAAACGTTTTGTAATTGAAATTTTAAAGAAAAAAATCGAGAAGATAATTTTATTCATACTTAAACATTTTTTTATTATAAACGCAGGTATTTCACATGAATAGAATATTCCCTGAGTATAATAAAACACAAACTCTTTAAGAAATTTCATTAAAAAGTCAATTTAAGACACCCATAAACTATTAAATAAATTACATTTTCTGCTATATTTGAAATTGCATTAATGAAACAACATTATTTATAAAATATACCGTTAAAAACTCATATTTAAGATTTAACAAATACCATTTATAATAAGAAATTGAATAAAAATCGTACTATTAAGAGTTCTAAAATTGTAATGTGAAAAAATTTATAAGAAAAAGAGATATATATATATAAAATTTTTATTTAACAGGTTTTCACAACTAATAAACTATTTGGTATATAAAAAAATTATTGAAATTTCTTCAATTCAAAAAACGTCAATTTTAAGAACTAAAACTATGAATATAATTCGCTTTCTGCTTTTTGGAAATTGATTTCAATAAAAACAACATTATTCTTTTCAAATGCGAAATACCGTTAAAAACTCAATTAAGATTTACCAATATTTCAAATGTTGTAAATGTAGGAAAAAATTCGTACTTTTAGAGTTCTAAATTTGGTAATGTAAAAAATTTAGAAAAGCGTAAATTTAAAAAGTTAAAAATTTTTATTAAAACAGGTTTTTCACAAAACTATAGAAATATTTGGTATATAAAACAAATATTAAAATTTTCATTAAAAAACGTCAAATTTAAGACACCTACAAACTATTAATAAATTCGCTTTTGTGCTTTTTGAAATTGTATTTCAATGAAAACATTATTTTTTTCAAATGCTGAAAATACGTTAAAAACTCAATTTAAGATTTACCAAAAATAATTTCAAAATGTTGAAATTTTTAGGAAAATAGTACTTTTAAGAGTTCTAAAATTTAAAATGTGAAAAATTTAAAAAAATTAATTTTAGAAGTTAAATTTTTTTAACAGGTTTTCACAACTAATGACATACTATCTGGATATATAAAACAAATAATTGAATATTTATAATTAAAAACGATACAATTTAACAGACACCTAATCCTATTAATAACATCATCACTGTTTAATGCTTTTGAAATTGGCATATTTCACAGAACAACATTATTTTTCAAATGCTGAAAATCGTTAAAAACTCAATTTTTAAGATTTACCAAATATATTCAAATGTTGAAAATTATAAGTAAAACTAGTACTTTAGAGTTTCTAGAATTTGTATGGGAAATTTAAAAAAAGCGTAATTTTAAAGAAGTTAAAATTTTTTTAATAATTTAAACAGGTTTTTCACAACATAAATACGACATAATTTGGTATAAATCAAAAAAATATTGGAAATTTCATAATAAAGAAACGTCAATTTAAGAACTAAAACTATTAATAAATTCGCTTTTCATGCTTTTTGAAATTGATTTCAATGAAACACATTATTATTTTTTCAAATGCTGAACATACCGTTAAACAATTCAATCTTTAAGAATATTATCCAAATATATTTCAAAGTTGCAAATTTAGGAAAAATCGTACCTTTTAAGAGTTCTAAATTTGTAATGTGAAAATTTAAGAAAAAGCATAATTTTAGAAGTTAAAATTTTTTATTAAAAAAGGTTTTCACTACCAATAAAATTATTTCCATCTACAAATACATTATACAGTTTTTCATTAAAAAACGATCAATTTAAAGACACCTATATAATGTATTAATAAATTAACTTTTCTGCTTTTTTAGACAAATTTCATTTCACTGATACACCTGAATTTTTTCAATGCTGAAAATATTAATAACTCAATTTAAAGTTTATTTAGCTAATTGCTCACCGGCAACAAATGTACTTTTAACAAGTTTCTTAATAATTAGAAAATGTGAAAGTTGTATCAAGCGTAATATTTTTAGAATATGAACTGTCTGTTATAAAAGTAAAATAAAAATGACATAAATTGTGTGTAAAAACAACGGTATTGAAATTTATTACAAAGAGTCAATTTAAAACACATAAATTTATTTATGAAAATATCATTTTCTGCTTTTTTAGAATTACCATTACATTAAACACATTATTTTTTTTAAATGCTGAAAATACCGTAAAAAACTCAATTTTAAGATATTTATCGAATACATTTCAAACTGATTGAAAATGTGAGGAAAAATTCGTGACTTAAGAGTTATCGTAAATTTGTAATGTGAAAAATTAAGAAAAGCGTAATTTTCCAGAAGCCTAAATTTCTTAATATTTACAAAAACTCTCTCATCCAATGAACTTACCGGTGTATAAAAACAAGTATTGTATTTCATTAAAAACTTCAATTTAAGACACTAAAACTCTTAATAAATTCGCTTTTCTGCTTTTTGAAATTGTTTTCAATGAAACACAATTATTATTTTCAAATGCTGAAATACGCGTTAAAAACGAATCAATTTTAAGATTACTCAAATAATTTCAAATGTTAGAATTTATTAAGAAAAATCGTACTTTAAGAGTTCTAAATTTGTAATGTTAAAAAATTTAAGCAAAAACGTGGTTTTAGAATATAGAAGAAAGTTTTATTAAAACAGGTTTTCACAACTAATGAAATATTTGGTATATAAAAACAAATATTGAAATTTCATTAAAAAAAGTCAATTTAAGAGACCTAAATATTAATGTATTCGTTTTTCTGCTTTTATAAATTATATTTCAATGAAAAATTTATTTTTTCAAATGATGAAAATACGTGTTAAAAAAAGTTTAAGATTTACCAAATAATTTTTCACAAATGATTGAAATTTAGGAAAATGTACTTTTAAGAGTTGCTCCAATTTGTAAATGTGAAAATTTTAAAAAAACGGAAATTTTATAAATTAAAATTTTTTTTTAAATAATGTTTTTCACCCCTTTTGAATATCTTTGGATATGATAAAATAAATTTGAAAATTTAATTAAAAAACGTCAATTTAAGACACCTAAAACTATTAATAAATTCACTTTTCTGCTTTTTGAAATTGCATTTCAATGAAACACATTATTTTTTTCAAATGCTGAAAAGACCGTAAAAAACTCAATTTTAAGATTTACCAAATAATTTCAAATGTTGAAATTTAGGAAAAATCGTACTTTTAAGAGTTCTAAATTTGTAATGTGAAAATTTAAGAAAAAGCGTAATTTTAAGAAGTTAAAATTTTTTTTAAAACAGGTTTTCACAACTAATGAAATATTTGGTATATAAAAACAAATATTGAAATTTCATTAAAAAACGTCAATTTAAGACACCTAAAACTATAATTAAATTCACTTTTCTGCTTTTTGAAATTGCATTTCAATGAAACACATTATTTTTTCAAATGCTGAAAAATGTACCGTTAAAAACTCAAATTTTAAGATTTACAAATAATTTCAAATGTTAAAATTTAGGAAAAATCGTACTTTTAAGAGTTCTAAATTTGTAATGTGAAAATTTAAGAAAAAGCGTAATTTTAGAAGTTAAATTTTTTTATTAAAACAGGTTTTCACAACTAATGAAATATTTGGTTATAGAAACAATTTACCGAAAATTTTCAATTAAAAAACGCTCAATTTAGACACTACAGAACTATATAAATTACTTTCTCTGCATTTTTTGAAATTGCAATTTAATGAAACACATTATTTTTTCAAATGCTGAAAATACCGTTAAAAACTCAATTTTAAGATTTACCAAATAATTTCAAATGTTGAAATTTAGGAAAAATCGTACTTTTAAGCGTTCTACAATTTGTAATGTGAAAATATTAAACAAAAAACGTAATTTTAGAAGTTAAAAATTTTATATTAAAACAGGTTTTCACATAACTAATGAAATATATGGTAAATAACAAATTATTGAATTTCATTAAAAAACGTCAATTTCAGACAGACTAAAAACTATATAATGAAATTCACTATTTCTGCTTGTGAAATTGCATTTCAATGAAGAACATTTTAATTTTTTTAAAATGCTGAAAATACCCGTTAAAACACGTCAAATTTTAAAGATTACCAGGACAGATATATAATGTTCAATGTCTGAAATTATAGCTAAATCGTACTTTTAATGAAAGTTCTACAATTTCTGTATATTGCAAAATTGGTAAAGCAAAAGAGTAATTTATTAGAAGCTTGAAAATTGTTTTATTTAAACAGGTTTTACACAACTAATGAACACTATTTGGTACTATAAAACCAAATTTTCAACTATATTTAACAACTTAGCACACCTAAAACTAGAATCTAATAAGTTTTTCAACTTTCTGTTGAAATTGATTACTCCATAGAAACACATTATTTTTCAAAATGCTGAATAATACGTTAAAAACTCACATTTTAAGATTAACCAAATATTATCAAATGTTGAAATTTAGGAAAATATCGTACTTTTAAGAGTTCTCTAAATTTGTAATGGTAAAATTTAAGAAAAAGGGTAATTTAAAGAATTAAAATTTTTTACTTAAAACGGTTTTCATGCATAACTAATGAATTATGTTGGTAATAAAACAAATATTAGAACCTTTCATTAAAAAACGGTCAATTAAGACACCTAAAACGTATTAATAAAGTCGCATTTTCGGCTATTTTTTTAAATTGTATTCTCAATGTAACACATATTCTTTCAAACATGCTGAAAATAACAGTTACCAAACCTCAATTTTAAGATTACCAAATAATTTTCAAATGTTGAAAATTTAGGAAAAAATCGTACTTTTAAGAGTTCTAAAATGTAATGTGAAATTTACAAAAAAAGAGTAATTTTATAGAACATTCGAAAATTTTTTTTTATTTTAACATCATCAAAGCGAGGACAATACTCTTCATGGTATAATATAACAAAAAATATTGAAATTTAATTACAAAACGTCAAATTTAAGAATCACCATAAAAACTCTTAATACACATTCGCTTTTATGCTTTTGAAATTGCATTTCAATGAACACTTTATTGTTTTTCAAATGACTGAAAATAACCGTTAAAATAAACTCATTTAAGATGTAACCAAATATATTCAAAGGTTTGAAAAATTTAAGTTAAAAATCGTACTTTTAAGAAGTTCTAAATTTGTAATGTGAAAAATTTAAGAAAAAGCGTATTTTAGAAGTTAAAATTTTTTTATTAAAACAGGTTTTCAACAACTAATGAAATATTTGGTATAATAAAAAACAATAATTGAAATTTCATAAAAAACGTCAATTAGACATCTATAAACTACAATTAATAAATTCTCTTTTCTGCTTTTTGAAATTGCATTTCAATGAAACATTATTTTTTCAAATGCTGAAAATACCGTTAAAAACTCAATTTTAAGATTTACCAAATAATTTCAAATGTTGGAATTTAGGAAAAATCGTACTTTTAAGAGTTTAAATTTGTAATGTGAAAAAATTAAGAAAAAGCGTAAATTTAGAAGTTAAAGAATCTTTTATTAAACAGGTTATTTACAAATATATGATAATATTTAGGTATATAAAAACAATAGAAATTTCCTTAAAAAACGTCAATTTAAGACTACCTAAAATTATTAATAAATTCACTTTTTCTGCTTTTTGAAATTGCATTTCAATGAAACACATTATTTTTTCAAATGCTGAAAATACCGTTAAAAACTCAATTTTAAGATTTACCAAATAATTTCAAATGTTGAAATTTAGGAAAAATCGTACTTTTAAGAGTTCTAAATTTGTAATGTGAAAATTTAAGAAAAAGCGTTATTTTAGAAGGTTTAATTAAATTTTTTTTAATTAAACAGGGTTTTCCGAGAGTTATTATCTATTGGTATAAAAAAACAAATATGAAATTTCATTAAAAAAAGTCGAATTTTAGACACCATAAAACTATCTAATAAAATTCACTTTTCCTGCTTTTTCGAAATTGCATTTCAATGAACAATATTTTTTTCATTGCTGAAAATACCGTAAAAACCTCAATTTTAAGATTTATCCAAATAATTTCAAATGTTCGAAATTTAGGAAAAATTGATACTTTTAAGAGTTCTAAATTTGTAACCGAGGGGGGGGGCCGGGGGGGGTGAACATTAAGAAAAAAAGGCGTAATTTTTAGAAAGCTAAAATTTCTTTTATTAACATCGTAGGTTATTCACAACGAATAGATAATGATTTGGTATCACTTAACAACAATCTGAAATTTCATTTAAAACCATAACCGTCAATTTAGGGACACCGAAAAAGACATAAATCAAGTTCGCTTAATCTGCCTTTTTTGAAATGTAGCATTTACATGAACTTATTATATTCAAATGACCTGAAAATATCCGTTAAAAACTCAATTTTAAGAATTTACCAAATAATTTCAAATGTTGAAATTTAGAGAAAAATCGTACTTTTAATGAGATTTCTAAATATGTAATGTAAAAATTTAAGAAAAGCGTAATTTAAGAAAAATTATAAATTTTTTATTAAAACAAGGTTTTCTACAACTAATGAAATATTTGGATTTCAATAAATAACAACATTATTTGAAAATTTACATTTTAAAAACAGCTCAAATATTAAGACTCCTAAAACTATTAAAAAATCCGCTTTTCTGCTTTTTTCAAATTGATTATTTCAATGAAACACATTATTTTTCAAAATGTCTGAAAATACCGTTAAAACTCAATTTTAAGATTTACGCAAATAATTTCCAATGTTGAAATTTAGGAAAAATTCGTACTTTTAAGAGTTCTAAATTTTGTAATGTTAATATTTTAAAAAAACGAACTTTTTGAAAGTTAAATTTTTATTTTAACAGGTTTTCACAACTAATGAAATATTTGTATATAAAAAAACAATATTGAAATTCAAGTTAAAAATAGTCAATTTAACGACACTCAAATAATTAATGAAATTCACTTTTCCTGCTTTTTTGAAATTGATTTCAATGAAACACATTATTTTTCTTTCAACTATGCTGAAAATACCGTAAAAAACTCAACTTTAAGATTTAACCAAGATAATTTTCAATTGTGAAATTAGGGAAAAATCATTACTTATAGAGTTCTAAAATTTGCACCATGAGAGTCAGGCACCAAAAAGAAAACATTCGTTATCTAAAACAGGTTTTACAGCTAAATGAATATTTGGCTATACTAAAAACAAATATTTGAAATTTTCATAAAAAACGTCATTTTAAGACACCGTAACTACGTAATAAAATTCACTTTTCCTGCTTTTGAAAGATTAAGCATTATCAATGAACACTTATTTTTTTCAATGCACTGAATAATACCGTAAAAAACTCAATTATGAATTTAAAAAATAATTTCAAATGTTAAAAAATTATAGGAAAAAATCGTACTTTTAAGAGTTCTAAATTTGTAATGGATGAAAATTTAAGAAAGAGCGTAATTTTAGAAGTTATAAATTTTTTTAATTAAAACAGGTTTTTCACAAACTAATGAATTACTTTGGTATCATAGAAACAAATATTGACAATTTCATTAAAACCGTCAAGTTAAGACAGACCTAGAAACTATTAATAAATTCACTTTTCTGCTTTATTGAAATTGCATTTCAATGAAACACATTATTTATTTTTTCAAAGCTGAAAATACCGGTAAAACTCAATTTTTAAAAAATTTACCTAAAAAATAATATTCAAATGTTGAACCAATTTAGTGAAAAATCGTCCTTATACAACAGTTCCTAAATTTGCTTAATCGTGTATTTAAGAAAAAACCGTAATTTTTAAAAATGTTAAATTTTTTATTCAAAACAGAGACTTTTTTTCACAACTAATGAAATATTGGTATAAAAAACAATAATTGAAATTTCATTTAAAAACGTTAAATTAAGACACACTAAAAACTTAATTAATAAATTCAACTTTTCTGCTTTTATGAAATTGCATTTAATGAAACACATTATTTAATTTTTTCCAATGCTGAAAATACGTTAAAAACTCAATTTTAAGATTTCCAAATAATTTCAAATGTTGGAATATCTGGGTAAAATGATACAATTTTGGAGTTCTAATTTTCAATGAGAAAATTTAGAAAAGCGTAATTTTAGAAGATTAATTTTTTATAAAAGTTTCACACTAATGAAAATATTGGTAATCAATAAAAACAATAAGTGAAATTTAATACATTAAAAAACGCCATGTCAATTTAAGACACCCTAAACTATATAAATAATTCACTTTTAATCTGCCTTTTTGAAATTGTACTTTCAGGAAAACATTATTTTTTTCAAGATGCTAGAAATACCCGTAAAAACTCAATTTTAATTAAGAATTTACCAAATAATTTCAAATGTTGAGACTTTCCAAAGGAAATAATCGTCACTTTCATAATCGAAGTTCTATAATTTCGTAAATCGTGCATAAATTTAAAAAAAAGCGTACTTTTTGAAGTTACAAATTTTTTATTAAAACCCGGTTCTACAACCTAATGAAATAATTTCTGGTATATAAAAACAAATATTGAATTTCCATTTTAAAACGTCAAGATTAACGACACCTACAAACCTATTACAAATTCGCTTTTTCCTGCTTTTGAAAATTGTATTATCAATGAACACATTATTATTTTTAAATGTCTGAATAACCGTTAAAAACTCAATTTTAAGAATTTACCAAATAATTCAAATGTGGAAATTTTGGAAGAAAAATCGTACTTTAAGAGTTCTAAATATTGTAATGTAAATTTTAAAAGCAATAAGCGTAACTTTAGAAATTAAAATTTTTTTATTAAAACAGGTTCATTCACAACATTAATGAAATTTTGGTAATATAGAACAAAAAATCAATTGAAATTTAAATTAAAAAAACGTCAATTTAAGACGCATAAAACTATTAATAAATTCACATTTACTGCTTTTCTGAAATTCAAGCATTATAATGGAAACACATTATTTTTCAATAATATGCTTCGAAAATAACGCGCTTAAAAAACTTAATTTTAAGATATTACAACATAGATTTCAAAATAGTTTCAATTTTCACGAAATAACCACAGTTTTTAAAAGTAATCTAATTTGTAAATGGGAAATTAATAGAGTATTGGTAAATTTTAGATAGTTAAATTTTACTGTTAATTAGAAACAGGTTTCACAGACTAACTGAATTATTTCGGTATATAATAACAATATTTGAATTTCATTACAACATAACGTACATTTAAAGACACCTAAGAAACTAGTCTATCAGATATTCACCTTTCTTCTTGTTTGAATTGGGCCATTTTTCAATGAAACACTTATTTTTTCAAATGCTGAAGAAAATACCGTTAAAAAATCAATATTAAGATTTAACCAAATAATTTCCAAATGTTGAAATTTAAGGAAATAATCGACCTTATAGAGTTCTAATTTGTATCGGGAAAATTATAGAGAAAAGTGATAATTTTGAAGTTATAAATTTTTATTATAACAGTTTTTCAACAACTAATGAAATATTTGGTATATAACATAAAACAAATAAGTTTGATATTTCATTAAAAAAAGTCAATTTCAGACACCTAAAACATTAATAAATTCAATATTCTGCTTTTTGAAATTGACTTTCAAATGAATCACATTATTAGTTTCATAAACTGCCTGAACCACTACCGTTAAAAAACTCATTTAAGATTTACACGCAAAACATTTCAATATGTTAAATTAGGGAAAAATCGTATCTTTGAAAAGTTCTCCAATTGTTACTGTGAAAAATTGACAGAAAGAAGCGTAATCTTTTAGAAGTTACAAATTTTATTAAAACAGGTTTTCAGCAGTAAAGAAATATATATATGGATATAACCTAACATAACTAAATATTAAATTCTTTCATCTTAAAAAAACGTCAATTTAAGACACTAAAACTATTAATAAATTTCACTTTTCTGCTCTTTCTGACAAATTCTTTCACATGTAACACACATTATTTCAAATGGCTAAAAATACGGTTAAAATACTCAATTTATAAGATTTAAACCAAATAATTTTATAATGTGGTGAAATTTAGGAAAAATCGTACTTTTAAGAGTCTCTAAATTGTAATGGGAAAATTATACAAGCAAAATAAGCGTAATCTTTTAGAAGTTAAAATTTTGTTATACAATACAGGTTTTCACAAACTATGAAAATAATATTGTTCATATTAAACAAAGTATTGTAAATTTCATTAAAAACAGTCAATTTAAGACCCCTTAAAACTAATTAAAAATTACACTTTTCTGCTTTTTAGGAAATTGCATTCAATGCAACACATTATTTTTTCAAATGCTGAAATACATACAAAAAATCTCAATTTTAAGATTTACCAAATAATTTCAAATGTTGAAATTTAGGAAAAATCGTACTTTTAAGAGTTTAAATTTGTAATGTGAAAATTTAAGAAAAGAGCGTAATTTTAGGAAGTTAAAAATTCTTTATTAAATCAAGGTTTTTCAAAACAATGAATATTTAATATAATAAATAACAAATATTTGAAATTTTCATTAAAAACGTCAATTAAGACACTAAAACTCTAATAAATATCGCTTTTCAAGTCATTTTTGAATTTGGTATTCCATGAAACACACTTTTTGTTTCAAAATGCTCGAAATATCCCGTTAAAAACTAATTTTAAGCATTACCAATTATTATCAAGATGTTGCAAAATTATAGCGATAAAATCGTACTTTAAGAGTTCTAAAATTGTAATGAGAAAATTTAAGAAAACTATTTGTAAAAGTTAAAAATTTTTTATTAAAACAGGTTTTCAGCACTAATGAATAAGCCTATAATAAAAACAAATATTGAAATTATTCATTAAAAAACGTCATTTAAGACACCTAAAAACCTATTAATAATTCGCTTTTCTGCTTTCTTGAATTTATATTCAATGAAACACTTTATTCCAAATGCTGAAAATACCAGTTAAAAAAAAATACAATTTTAAGATTTACCAAAGTATTTTCAAATGTTGAAAATTTAGAAAAATAACGTACTAATATTACAAGAGTTCTAATTGTAAAGTGAAAATTTACGAAAAAGAGTGTAATATTAGAAGTTAAAATTTTTTATTAAACAGGTTTTCTCACAACTAATGCAATATTTGGTATATAAAAACCACAAATATTGAAATTTAATTAAAAACGTCAATTTTAAGACACAAAACTATTAATAAATTCACTTTTCTGCTTTTTGAAAATAGCATTTTATGAAACACATTATTTTTTTCTAATGCTGAAAAGACCGTAAAAAACTCAATTTTAAGAACAGTTTCAATAATATTTCAAAATGTGAATTTAGAAAAAAGTCGGTAGCTTTTAAGAGTTCTACAATTTGTAACTAGTGAAAAGAATTTAAGAAACAGCGTAATTTTAGAAGTTTAAAATTTGATTATTAAAACAGGTTTTCACACTTAA
>JABUQX010020716.1:0-7500 GCA_015478945.1 Trachelipus rathkii
TGTGATGTTCCCATGGGGGAGAAGAAAAGGAAAGAAAATTTTATGTTGGTGGGGGAGGTCGCGGAGGTGGATGACCTCTACCTGCAGGAAATGTTTGTTTAGGAGGTAAAAGATATTCTCTTTGTCCTCTCATAATAGTCGCAGGTTGTTTTCTGTTTCGTAATTGCATGGGATGTGGGATGTCAGGGTTTCTGAATGATAAGGAAGGTCTGTAGGGTGAATCATTCATCCTGGTGTCTGGAGGGGTGGGGGTGATATTTCTGCTAAAGGAGTGGGTTTTGGTTGGACTGCTTCTTGAGAAGCTCTGGGAGGTAAGGTTGGAGGGTCATCTAAGGAAAATCTAGGAGGGAGTGGTGGTAGTGGTGATATAAGTCTTTGTACCGAGTGTAATTTTGGAGGGGATAATGAGATAAGGAAATCTCTTGTAGGTGATTTTATGGGATGAGGTCATGGGAAGTGGGGTTTCTCCCGGTGGTGTGTTGTCTTTGTATGCAAATGTTGTCTGTATGGTGTTGGAGAAATTTGTTCGGTGATATAGTTTCTTCATGTGGGAATAACTGTCTTTGTTGTAGAATTTTGATGTTTTATTAATATTGATGTGTGTTGTGGGAGTTGTTGTGGGTGTAGTGCAGACTTTGTCTTTGTGGTCGTTGTTGGGTTTGCGTTGGGAATATTGTGTTTGGTGGGGAGTGCATAGTGTGAGGTATGTTTCTTATGGTTTGTTGGGGAATTGTTATAAGTTGTATTTGTTTTGGAGGTGGTCTTGTTATTGTGTGTTGTTGAATTCGCCGTGGGGTTGGCACATTTGGGGAATGGTTGGAAATTGTGCAACTTTCTCTTTAATGTGATGATCAGCAATTTATTCTATCAACCGTTATTGACTTGGGACGTTTCAGATGTAATTCAAATCTAGCCTATTTGCTTAACGGATAGTACAAGATTTTGGTAGTTGTTTTGGGATTTTGCTTTTCTGTTTCTGCTTGTAAATGTTCTCGAGCTTGGTCCCTAATTAAGTAGGCTCGCTCGGCTAGTTGATCCACATAGTCATTTATGCTTTTACGGGGTGGTTGTGTAGATGTAAAAGGGGATGAATAGTTGGGGAGATCCCAAGGGAGTCTTTTATTGTAAGTGTAAAGGAGAAAGTGTGGGGAAGTACCAATGACGGGTAGGTTGAGTTTATGGCAGTTTGTGTGAATGGGATGTATTGACCCCAGTCGTTATGGTTGGTATTGACATAGTGTCGTAGATAATTGCTTATCTTATGATTTTCTTTTTCAACCAATGCATTACTCTGGGCGTGTCGCAAAACTATGTTTACTGCCTTGATACGCCATTGGGCGCATATGTCTTTAAAAAGTTGAGAGGTCAGCTCCGGTGCCCGATCGGTCATGATTACCTCCGGAGTAGAATGGCGACAGATTATCCTTTCCAGGATAGCCAGTTCAATGTCTTTAGCAGTATGTTGTTTTAGGGTGACAAGTTCAACATACCTAGTAAGAGTCTTTCATGCAAAGGATGCATTTACATTGTGTAATTTTGCATTGTGATAAAGGTCCTAAAATGTCTAGGTTGACTCTGGAAAAAGGGTCGTAAGGGAGGGGTATGCTTTTATGGGGGCGTTTTTGGGAGTATTTCCCTTAATGTTTTGGCAGGAAGGACATGTAGTACAATAATCATTGAAAAGTGTGTGTAATTTGGGGAAATGTATCTTTCTCGAATCCGAAATATGGTTCTCTGCGTTCCGCAGTGTCCCGCTGTTAGGGAGGCATGGGAGTGTTCGATGACGGATTGGATTAAAAATGTGTCTGGGACTTGGATAAGGAAGCGTCCAGACTGTTGCATAATGTATAAAGTCATCGATTAAAACATGGGGGTAAGTATCAGCAAGAGTGTCTTGTTCGGAAAGTGGTTTGTTATGAGAAATTATGGGTTTTGCATATTCATATAGAGTTTTAAGACGTTTACATATCTTTTGTTCATTTACTATTTTTCTTTAGTCAAAGGGATAGTTCTAGTAAGGAGTACGGTATTTTGTGCAAAAGAATAAGAGCAAGTAGGAGTATTTCGACTTAAATAGTCAGGAATAATATTTAGTTTGCCTTGTTTGTAAATGATTGCTGGATTAAAATGCGCTATGAAAAAATTCCATCTTTTTAAACGTCAAGTGTGTTGTTTATAGCGTATGAGGTGGATCAACAGTTGGTTATCTGTGATAATTGTAATAATATAATAACCGAACACCGTGTTTTTGAGCTTCTGGAAAGCAAAGACTATTGACAATGCTTCTTGTTCAATAGTTATGTAATTAGCCTCGGATTTGTTTAGTGCTCTGGCTATGAAGGAAAATGGCTTATCTTTGCCATTCTCTTCTAATTGGTATAGTACAGCAACGAGCCTTAGGTTAGAGGACTCAGTGTTGATATAGAATTCCTTGGAGTAATCAGGGAATCATAATTGGGGTTGGAGTAATAACTTATCTGTTAAGGTAAGAAAAGCTCTGTGTTGCTCGGGTTCCCAGAAAAATGTTGCATTCTTTTGTAGCAGTTTTGTTATAGGCTTGGTAAGGACTGAGTAGGAGTCTATCAAATGGTTAAAATAGTCCAGGAAACCAAGTAAAGACCTAGTTTCTACTACGTTAGTCAGGGGTTTGTATGTAGTAAGAGTCTGGAGTTTTATGGTGTCAGGTGAGATTCCGTCTATTGAAATTTTAAAACACAGAAAAGGAGACTCTTCCGGAGAAACTTACATTTAGCAAGTTTGATTTTCATCTTATTCCTTCCAAAAGATTGGAAAATATTTCCTAAGTTACCAAAGTGTTTTTTTAATGTTTCACCAAGTATTAAGACATCGTCCAAGAAGACTCTGCAGGCGTCACCTAGAAAGTGAGACAACACCATTTTCATCGTTCTTGCGAAGACGGGTGGTGCGATGGACTCTCCGAAATTGAGTCTTGTTGATGCATACTGACCTCGCGGGGTGCGGAAGGCTAGTAGTGGTTGTGTCTCCTCCTCGATTTCCAGACAATGGTAAGCGCTGAGAAGATCGAGACTGCTGAAAATTTTGGATTTTCCCAGCGTAGAGGGTATGTCATTGATACAAGGCAAGGGGAATCGGTCCAGCACCGTATGTGCGTTAATGTGCCTGTAATCGCCAACAATTCTTGGAGTTGAGGAATTCTTCTTTGGAATAACGAGCAGAGGGCTCGAATGGGAGCTACTAATAGGACGGATGTACCCTTTTTGTTGGGCGGACTAGTTAAAATCGTTTATCTGGGTCAAGTATTTATGGGGGTGGCGGTACTGTGGGCGGTACAGTACCTTTGGGGCGTTTTCTTTGAAGTTGAAGGGTGGTTAACGGACAGACCAGGGACTTCTGTCATACTTCTAAAGCTATTGCGTAGCAAGTCATCAACAGATCAATTAGGTTTCCTAGTGATTCTATGGTACGTCCTCCATTTATCTTTAGAGGTCTGGACGGTTTTCCCAATCTATTTCAAGTTGATTGATTTGATTACGCCTTTGGAAGGTGCATTGCGATGACATGGACGTTTTGGCAGAATAAATATATGGGAACAGCGTTAGTTTAGGACGGTGTTTATGAGGAAGGGTATTGGAAGAAACCATAGCTGATTGTATCCGGAGGCAGAGCTCAGCACAGTTCCCGCAAAAAGTAAGTTGCTGATATACGTGTTCTCTGTAGACAATAAAATTGTCAGGATGAGAAGTATGAGCGGGTGAGGAAGCTTTAATAGAAAGAATATACTTTGAGTAATGAGCTATTTCTGTATCTTCTAATGTAGATAAATTATAGGAAATGTCAGTATCTATTAAAGATTGTTTGGTGTAGAAATGTCGTTGGAATATATTGGCTTAGTCTCTGCTCTCTGTAAGGTTTACATCTGGATGTTTAGCATGTATGCTTGGAGCTTTCTTTTTGGTGGGGTATTGGTGGGTTAGTGGTATAGGAATAGTAAGCTCATCTGTTGTTACCTCAATGGTGTTTTGTTTTGTTTGTAAGTTTATTCTTGGATTATTTGGGATGTTTTTACCTAAAAGGAAAGGTGTATTAAAACCGCATAGATTGTCGCAGATAACTATAAAGTTAGCTGGTATGTTTTCCATTTGTAAATTTATGTAAAAAATTATCATACCCATTTGGTAAAATTCTGAACCCGTGATAGAACTTAGTGTAATTTCTGTGGGTTTTAATGATATGTTTATGTTAAATATCTCCTCCATTTTGGAAATGAAAGATTACCTGCAAAGACTACTGTTACTGTCGGAGTCTAAAATGAGTTCTTTGTCTTGTAATATACGGTTTTTGCAATTTATACTAGCTTTTAAAATGTATGCCGGTCCTATTAGGTGATTTGCTTTGTGGGCATTGTTTAATAGGATTAGACTATCATTAGTAAAACGGAAGATAGAGTAATATCTTGGGGTGGAACCAGTATAGATTGAGAACCTTGATAGGAAGGATTAGTAATAGCAGTATTAGTAGTAGCAGGAGTAAGTAGGAATGGTATCTCATGGACAGAGTTTAAGTTCGTTACCGGAGTTGGGAGCATGGAATAATTGAAAGGAATTTTCCTATCGTTTATTAAAACCGGATGATGCCGCTTGTTGCATCAAGTTGGTAAGAAGTGCACTATTTGACATTGGTTGAGCGGATGCTGTTAGTGAACTTATCGTATATTGGGGTTATTTATTTCATGCACTGTAGCAGGAGAGGTTGTTAAAGGATTCGGGTTTGAAAATTACCTTTATATGTCACAAAAGTAGAGTGTACATCAATAGAGACTTATGATTTAGGATCGAAAAAGTTAAGTAGATCTGCAGCAACATAGAATCGGAAGTTATTGTATCCTGCACAGGATGCATGGGGTTCCTTAGGTATATTAATAGGATCAAAAAGGTTTAGTAGGTCAGTAGTAAGCGTAGGATTGTTAGGATTAGTTATATAACTACTAATGTTAGTCATAGGTTTAGGGTTAGGCATAGTGTTTGGTATATGGTTAGGTATAGTACTTTGAAAATGGTTAAGCATAGATAAATGGTTAGGCATAGTATTTGGAAAAATGGATTGTATATTTTGAAATAGTTGGAAACATAAGGTATATGGTTAGGCATAGTATTCGTAAAATGGTTAGGTATAGTACTTTGGAAATATAGCGCAAGTATAGCATTTTGAGAATCGTTAGGTTTAGCTATAGTATTTTGGAAATTGTTAGGCGTAGGTATAGCATTTTGGAAGTTGTTGAAGGCGTAGGTAAAAACGCATTAATACAAATATTGTGGTGAATATAATCACATTTGAGGAAATTGTTAGGCGTAGGTATAGCATTTTGGAAGTTGTTAGGCGTAGGTATAGCATGTTGGAAATTGTTAGGCATAGGTATAACATTTTGAGAATTGTTAGGCGTAGTTACAGTAGTAAGCATATCATTAGACATAGTGTTAGGAGTAGTTATGGTAGCGAACATAGCGTTAGGCATAGTGGTAGGAGTAGCTATAGTAGTAAACATAGCGTTAGGCATAGTGGTAGGAGTAGCTATAGTAGTAAACATAGTGCTAGGTCTAGTGGTAGGAGTAGTTATAGTGGTAAACATAGTGTTAGGTCTAGTGGTAGGAGTAGGTAGGATGTTAGGCATAGGGTTTGGCAAATTGGTAGAAGTAGGCAGAATGTTAGGCATAGGGTCAGACATATTGGTAGGAGTAGGTAGAATGTTAGGCATATTGGCAAGAGTAGGTAGAATGTTAGGCATAGGGTTAGGCATATTAGTAGGAGTAGGTAGAGTGTTAGGCATAGGTTGCGGAGGTAAGGTAAGCATAGTAAGAGTACTATCTACTGAATGTGGGAGAGGAGATGGTGTAGGAAAATCATCATTTAATATACATAAGTTTTTTGAATCAGATCAAGTGTTAAGATCAGTGTTAACCCTCTGTTTTTCCTTAAAATTATTTACATCATTTCCCACAATATTTTTAACATTTTCGTGTTGGGCTAATCGGTCATTAGCCCAACTATCAAAAGTTTTAGTCGTATAAATGTTGGTGGTAACACCACATTTATTTACATAATTTTCACTATTGGGTTTTAGCCCATTAACTTGTGTATCTATGCTAAAGGTGTTTTGGGAGCTAGATAAGTTAGTGTCAACGTGAACATTGACACAACCTCGGATACTGCTAAAGTTACTAGGACCCTTGATCCATACTTTCACAGTATTCGGCCTATCCTTTATATTTAGTGTACCTAACGTAGTATTTCTTTGAGAAACATTCTCATCTTTTAAGGTGTGATCATTATTATTAAATTTACCTAACTTAAAAAAATATCTTATTTTCATTTAATTTCACTATTTTATCACAAGATTTGGAGGATGAGTCGTTACAATTTTTAATACACTTATTAAAGGAGGAAGGAGGTGGAGGAGAAAATATAAGTTGAGAAACACTAGGGGAATCACTGATTTGTTGGGGGGAGTCAGAATAGGACTTGCTCTGGTCCCTGTTTTCGAAAAATGACTCCATGGTTTCCGTATTGTCGAAGAAGTTCTCAAATTTTCTCAAGGAGGAAGACATGAGAGCGTCGGATGCTTGTCGGTTTCCTCCATAGTTGTGGTAGTTTTAGGCTTGACCTTGTCGGTGAGCCTTTTGATAAAATTGCTGGTGAGCTTTCGGGTGATCAACATTGCAATAACTGTTTAGTGGTTGGGGAATTCTCCACTCTTGTGAGGAATCTTCATGATTGGAGAAATGGGTGAAGAGTGTCTTGGCTCTTCGTTTATTTTGGGAATTGGAGTTCCATTCGGAAAAATGTAAGTCGTCAGGTGGACCCTGATTGTATGGAAATCTTCCATAAGAATGGGAAGAGTAAGTTAGGACCCTTTTCCTATAGTAACATGAGGTGCGAGCGGTACGGTTTGGCTCGAAGGAAGGAGACGTATGAGAACGAAACTCAGTCTTCTGGAAATGCCTTAATTGCATTTTATGATTGGGTGACGTTTTCTTCGTCATATTAAAATGTCTCCGGACGGAGAAGTTAAGACTGGCATCACTTACTATCTTGTGATGGTCTTTTTAATGGAGAACGGGGCAATCGTTTTTAAAGTTGGATTGCCGTAGGTTTGTGGCTGTAGGTTTGCAGATGCCTACAGTATTATTTTTATTTACAGTGAAAGTTTAAGTGCAGGTTAATTAAAAAAAAAAAAAATTGTACCTTGGTATGCGATCTTTACCTATCGCTCCTGTGCCGCATAAAAGATTGGCGTGGGATGAGTGGAACTTCTTTTTACTGGACTTCAGGTTAGATCAGGGACGTCAGTCTTGAAAATTTCCAGGTTTCTAGGATGCCAGTTTTGCTATTTTTTTTCAAGGTTTTAGGAATAGGCTAAATGCTGCTGCAACGTTTTTTAACGCCCCTATCCAAATAAATCTCCTTACTTCCACCCTTTAATAAAAAAAGGCAGAAAAATAAATTGTAAAAAATTTTTTGACA
>JABUQX010020716.1:20000-21619 GCA_015478945.1 Trachelipus rathkii
CGTAGCCGATTATGATTTCACAAAATTATAATAATAGATTTCTCAACTTAACAACTAAAAATTCTCTTTTAATTATAAGCGCACTACTGACTGAGGGCGTAAAATTTTTCTTAAATATAAAAAATTCACACTTAAAATTAGGAATTTAATTTCCATTAAAATGGATCCTTACAGATAAATTTTAACACTTCGTTTCAATAAAATAAGCACTTTGGTTTTTTGAGAAAGCGGGCCAAGTTTCAAAGTTGCCACTTTAGCTTTCTTCGAGTTCTCAGTGCGTATTTCCTGAAAGGCAGCATGCGATACCTTAGCAAATGGTCCAATTGAAATAAAGACTTCTATTATTATTTTTGTAAAACTAAACACATTTAAAAAAACATTATTACCGACAATCATCATCATTACAACAATTTGACAAGCCCTAGGGTGCTTTGTGGATTTGCATGAGCATGTTTGGGAGAGTCTCGATAGGCCCATGTGGCTTCTTACTGTCTCTATATTTTTAATGTCTTAATGTCTTAATTAACTGTGAAACCTTAAATTAAATTTTATTGTTATTTCATTAACCACTATAATTAAACGTACACTAATTTTAACTTAACCAAATTTGAATGTTTTTTTTTTTTTTTTTTTTTTTTTTTTTTTTTTTTTTTTTTTTTTTTTTTTTTTTTTTTTTTTTTTTTTTTTTTTTTTTTTTTTTTTTTTTTTTTTTTTTTTTTTTTTTTTTATATAAGGAAAACGGAAGGCATCTTCGCCTCGCTTAGCTGGGTTGGGGACAGATGTTTGTTTACAAGTTGGAGTGACTTTTTTAGGCTTAAGATTTCTGCCCTCTTCGAAAATCTCGTCTTGCTGTGATTCTATTTTTTTTTTTTTTGGTTGGAATTTCACTTTTAGTTGCATTTTTTCACAATTAATTGGCTGATTAGTATCAAAAGGGTTGTTTATTCGAGTCATTGTGGTGGTCACCAGTTGTCTTGTTAGGAAACTAACATAGACTAGGAATATTGAAAGGAATTTAATCGGGTTTCTTCTTTATTAAAATAATTGCATTAGAACATTTATGGACATCTTCAATGAATAATTATTTAATTAAACACATGGTATATTTCACAGGTTGCTTTTTTAGTAATCAGATTTTAATGTGGAAGTTATTATTTTTTTCTTCCTATTTCTCTTTTAATTTTATTGTTACGATTTTCTTTTTCTTTACTCCTGACGCAGGTCGCATCATACTCTAATTATACAAATTACTCTTTTAACAATCAATTTTTAACGGGTTATTTTTTTCTCCCTTCTATTTTTTTCAATGGTGTAACATTTAACAGTAGCAACATTAATTGGAAATTCATTTCGGCATTCCGCCTCCTCTATCCTCAATTAGCACTTTGTGAGCCAGACTGAAATATCTATTCACTATTAAATACTAGTAATGGTCATAGTTTATTTCACAGAACTATAAATTTTATATTTTTTTTATATGATATTCTTATTATTAGGCCAAAACAATGCCTAGAGGCGAGAGAGTGCTAAGACTCCCTGCCCTTCAAGATCGCTCTCTCTTTTTCCACTCCCGATACATTCAAAAATTGCACGCTTTTCGAACTTACAGAGAAGGAACG
>JABUQX010020717.1:0-2500 GCA_015478945.1 Trachelipus rathkii
GAGATCTCTCATTCCCAACAATTTACACTGCAAATTCTTTTAATCTTAAGAACGCTTTTATTTTAGCAGGTAAATTAATAATTAAATAACTTTTTTATTATTTCATTAAAGTTCACCCCCCACTGGTAGCCCTCTTCAAGGAGTGTAACTTCTCTAGGTAGTTACTAATTAGGATCCGGACGAGGAAGGTGCATGATAATTGCATGTTTCAGAGTCAATACTGCTCATATATTATATAATATTATCATATATTATATATATATACTATACTATATATATAATATATTATACTATATATATTACTATATATATATTATAATAATATTATATATGTATATATATATATATATTATTTATTATATATAAATATATATATACTATATATATAGATATATATATTATATATATTAATATAATAAAGTATATTATATATATATTTATAATAATCTTCTATTATATATATATATATTATATATATATATATATATATGTAAAAATAATATAATATAATAATATATATAATATATTATATATAATATATATATATATATATATATATATAATATTATATAATATAACTGCATGTATTAGATAATATACATATATATATATATACGGTATTATAGAAGGTAAGTATAAATGAAAACTTCATCCTCCTACCGGAGACTCCGCCCTCCAGCCGGAATTAAAATTTTCATTCTCCGACCTCTGTCTGAAATTACTCTCTGATGCATCATTTTAATATATAATATATATATATATATATATATATATATATATATATATATATATATATATTATATCTATATAATCTAATATATATATATATATGCGTGTGCGTGTGTGTGTGTGTGTGAGAGGACAGATTTGCATAGGTTTCGGAGCTTATCTATTGACTTCACAACATCCGTGGCTTAAATTCCAACTCGGCTTCCGTTGAATACCACCTCATCTAACTCTACCCTAATCTTTTTGCTCTTGTCTGAGACTCCAGATGGCTAAGAATTCATCTCTAACTCGTATTAACGTATCCAACTATAACTAATTTCATAATTTCCGTCTAAAGTGGTGCCCATTGTGCCATATGTTTAACATTAACACTTCCTGTAACAGTCTCGTGAATTCTAATCACCTAATTTCGATGTCTGTGGCTTAAATCTTTCTTCCTTTTCTACTACCATAATCTTGTGCTTCTGCTACTGTTCTCCTAACAGAACAGATTTTCCGCCTATTTTTTGAATATCTTTACTATTCTTCCTCGAACTGTTATGAGTTTCCTCTTCAAATACTTGACGGTCCCTCTATCTCGGGATTTCAATTTACACAACACTGAATGGTTGGGAATCCCTCTCATACTGATTTAGGTGGGGGGGAGGCCGAATCATTTTCAGCATTCTCAACGAATCTGGAGCAACTAATTAAACAACCCACACACATTCCGGACGCTCCAACCAATTCTTGAACACACTTGACCTATGTTTCACCACTAGTCTTCTCTCTATAAATACACACCTTCGCTCCTATTGGTAAATCTGACCACAAACCTTATATCTCTTAATCTTTACTTTTCTCTCAACAGCTCATGCCTGCCTGTGCGTTTCTTTCTGGCAACTTTGATCGGGCCGATTGGGGGGCTTTGCGCTGCCTTTACGCAACTATAATTGGAATGATGCTTTTCCTCTGGTGAAGCTTCGCTTCTGCGACCAAGGTGGGAGCTGTAACGTTGATGGGATGAGCAAGGTTCATTTCCATCTTTCGACTAAATCTTTCTCTCCTCCATAATTGTTCGATCGTAATTGCTCTCTGGCCATTCAGGCCTAGAGACAGTGCGTATCGGGGGTTGGAAAAATTCTCGTTCTCCTACCACTCTCGCTAATTTTCATTCATCTAGAAATCGTTGCAGGGATACCCTTCGACGAGCAAAGCGGACTTTCCTCAAAAGGAAAGTGCGCTAACCTGCTTGGTTTCTCCTACTGAAAATCTTTCTGGCCTCCTTGCCAAAAACTTCTCTAACAACTTCTGTAATCTGCCTTTCCTCTCTTATTCGGTCTGATGGTTCTGTTGCTAACTCTCCAACTGACAAAACGCCAATCTCTTCGGCCTCCTAATTTCCTCTAACTCAACCCTGGACCATTCTGGCATTCCTTCTTCCTCCTCTTCTCTTCTCAGGTGTCCTATGCCTTTGCCTAGATTAATTTGATCGGGTGCCATGGCTCCTAAATCTATTGAACGTTTTAGGAAGCGGGTTGGCCGCGGATGCCATTCTCTCCCGAGTTTTGAGGGAGAATGCTCCGTGCCTGGCTCCCTCGTTCAAGCTTTACTTCTCTAGTGCTCAATACTCACAATTTCACTCAGTGTTGGAAGGCGCGCATATGTCCCACATCGTATTTCCGAAATCAGGAAGCTGATCTGATCCTTCTAACTATTGCCTTATAGCTCTCACTTGTGATTCTATATAAGATTCTTAACCTTTCTCAACTCTCATTTCTTTAGACCATCT
>JABUQX010020717.1:7500-12500 GCA_015478945.1 Trachelipus rathkii
AATCTCAAATGCGGCATCTAAAAAATAGAACAATAAATATAAAATTTAACTTAATTATTAGTATTTAAGGGTAACTAAAAACAAATGACAGGACCCACAGATACATAGGCAACAACTTACCAGATGTAAACTGGTTATTTCGTATATAACATTCAGGATAAACTCAGGACAACACATCACTTCTAGAACGTGAAGTTAAAACAATTGCAGTTTAAAAGGACCAGAATCACTATTTAAAGAGGGTTTAGTGTTATAGATGAATAATGTTTCCAAAATATGTAGGTTGGTTGGTGAATTACTTTGGGCCAGTATGCTGAAGTTATTATAATTAAAGGTGTGATCTAATGTGTGGGAATGATCCCTGATGGATGAATGGGCTGGTGAATTCAACCAGGTTTTGGTACGTGTTGAGACACCCCGGTGTTCATCGATCCTCAAATAGAATTGGCGCAAAGTGCTACCAATATAGACAGCATCACAGCTGTCACAAGAAAATTTATAAATTATTGAGGAACGAAGAGACACAGGAGGGTACGCGTCTTTTGGTTGCAAAATGAGGAATTTTCTTTAACGCGAAGCAAGAGAAGAACTACAATTTAATAATTACAACTGGGGGAAAAAGTCTCGCAGAAGGAAGTTAGCTCTTTTCGTTGTTTTGTGAAAATATGTTCATAAAAAGGTAGTTTAATATATAACTCACATCTAGGTACTGTGTAAGTCACGGGACTAGATGTGTAACACGAATTGAGAAAATCATTTATATACTTATAAACTAATTTAATTGGAAAATAATTACTTTTAAAGAAATCCATCAGAAAATCAAATTCTATATGCATAAGTTGGAACGTGGAACTAAGATGATAGCCCTTGTATAATAAAGTTTTAATGCTATTGCATTTATACCTTAGAGGTATGTGGCTAAAAAAATTTAATCCTAGACCTGAAAAAGTCTTCTTTCGGTATACACCCACGGTAAAGACAGGATTGGATTTTTTAATTAATAGGTCCAAAAATGGCAAAGTACCATCGACCTCCTCTTCTCTTGTAAAGTTAATATTATTTAATTGGGAATTTAGATAATTAAAAAAAGGTAAAACTTTATCTTTGTTTGAAAAAAGTAAAAAGGTATCATCCATAAATCTTCTGTAGTGCACTGGTTTGAAAGAGGGGGGACAATTTTGTAACCAGACTTTTTCAAAATGATTTAAGTATGAATTAGCTAGGGTCGCGCTAAGGGGGGATCCCATGGCCAGGGAATCGGTTTGTTGATATAAGGTATTATTAAAGAAAAAATAGGTATCTTGAGTAGCCAATGTAAGTAAAGTCTTAAATTCTGATCTATTAAAGCCATTAAAAATAGGATTCAGTTGGTAAATATCATCAAGGAGAAACTCTATTGCATCTTTTACAGGGATATTTGTATATAAAGATTCAACGTCGAAACTCGACATAAAAAAGCTATTCACATCAATATTTAGTAACCAATTCTTAAAGCTATAGGAATTTTTCACTATAAATTCATTATTGGCAAAAGGAGTCAAAAATGGAACCAAAAATTTCGCTAATTTATAATTATGGGTATTAAAAGCTGCTAGAATGGGTCTTAATGGGACATTTGCTTTATGTATTTTAGGGAGACCGTATAATATTCCAGGGGAGGAACCATGGGAGTATATATCATTAAACACTGTTTTGTTAATTTTATCGGCTTTTAGTAACTTACGCAAAAAACGATTAATCTTTTCTTCTAGGTTGAGAGACAAAATCAAGGGGTCCTTATTTAAAATAGGGGTGAACTTTGTGGTGTCTGAAATGACATTAAGCATTTTACCATTATACTCGGTTCTATCCATGAGAACGACACCTAAGCCTTTGTCAGGTTTACAAATAATTATAGACGGATCATTCTTAAGGGATTTAAGAATACTAAAATCAGCTTTTGAGATCAAATATGAAAAAATTTTGGAAGGATTAAACTTATAGTAAAATTTGTGGGCGAGAAGCTTCAATTTAAGGGTAACTTAAATTTAATGTTTAAGCACTTTTACTAGTCGTAATTTTCCAGCTGGGTCATCCTGGAATTATCTAGCAGAACCAGTACGAACCCGCACTATTTCCAGCTGGATCCAGTCGAATTCCTTACCTTTTCCTGCACTGTTACCGGAATTGACAATACTTTAGAGGAGTAATTAAATATATATTTATCAGAAAGTAATGCGTGGTCATTCCTAAGCAAATTCAGAGCTTTCAACTTATTGTTCTGACGGGTCCCACATTTCTTCAGTCGACCATCTACAACTTTTGTAATTTTACCAGTAACAACTATGAAATCAAGAAAGGTTAAATTAGTTTTCAAAACATTACGGCATTCGATAAATTGCTGGTTAAGTCTTTTTATCTCTTTATTCTTAAAAGCTATTTCATTATTTAAAAGTTTGAACTGAAAATTCTTATAAATATTAGAATTATATAGGCGTCTAGAGAAAAGTTTAAATTTAATGAAACCTGGGATAACTCCATAGGCTTTACAAGTGTTCAAAAAGGCGTATGGATTTTTGTAAGTATTATAGTGCCTTCGAAAGATTAATTTACCAGCTGAAAAATTACGAGCCTTTCAATTCAGATTTTGATACAGTTACCCTTAAATTGAAGCTTCTCGCCCACAAATTTTACTATAAGTTTAATCCTTCCAAAAAATTTTCATATTTGATCTCAAAAGCTGATTTTAGTATTCTTAAATCCCTTAAGAATGATCCGTCTATAATTATTTGTAAACCTGACAAAGGCTTAGGTGTCGTTCTCATGGATAGAACCGAGTATAATGGTAAAATGCTTAATGTCATTTCAGACACCACAAAGTTCACCCCTATTTTAAATAAGGACCCCTTGATTTTGTCTCTCAACCTAGAAGAAAAGATTAATCGTTTTTTGCGTAAGTTACTAAAAGCCGATAAAATTAACAAAACAGTGTTTAATGATATATACTCCCATGGTTCCTCCCCTGGAATATTATACGGTCTCCCTAAAATACATAAAGCAAATGTCCCATTAAGACCCATTCTAGCAGCTTTTAATACCCATAATTATAAATTAGCAAAATTTTTGGTTCCATTTTTGACTCCTTTTGCCAATAATGAATTTATAGTGAAAAATTCCTATAGCTTTAAGAATTGGTTACTAAATATTGATGTGAATAGCTTTTTTATGTCAAGTTTCGATGTTGAATCTTTATATACAAATATCCCTGTAAAAGATGCAATAGAGTTTCTCCTTGATGATATTTACCAACTGAATCCTATTTTTAATGGCTTTAATAGATCAGAATTTAAGACTTTACTTACATTGGCTACTCAAGATACCTATTTTTTCTTTAATAATACCTTATATCAACAAACCGATTCCCTGGCCATGGGATCCCCCCTTAGCGCGACCCTAGCTAATTCATACTTAAATCATTTTGAAAAAGTCTGGTTACAAAATTGTCCCCCCTCTTTCAAACCAGTGCACTACAGAAGATTTATGGATGATACCTTTTTACTTTTTTCAAACAAAGATAAAGTTTTACCTTTTTTTGATTATCTAAATTCCCAATTAAATAATATTAACTTTACAAGAGAAGAGGAGGTTGATGGTACTTTGCCATTTTTGGACCTATTAATTAAAAAATCCAATCCTGTCTTTACCGTGGGTGTATACCGAAAGAAGACTTTTTCAGGTCTAGGATTAAATTTTTTTAGCCACATACCTCTAAGGTATAAATGCAATAGCATTAAAACTTTATTATACAGGGGCTATCATCTTAGTTCCACGTTCCAACTTATGCATATAGAATTTGATTTTCTGATGGATTTCTTTAAAAGTAATTATTTTCCAATTAAATTAGTTTATAAGTATATAAATGATTTTCTCAATTCGTGTTACACATCTAGTCCCGTGACTTACACAGTACCTAGATGTGAGTTATATATTAAACTACCTTTTTATGAACATATTTTCACAAAACAACGAAAAGAGCTAACTTCCCTTCTGCGAGACTTTTTCCCCCAGTTGAATATTAATTTAGTTTTCTCTGCTTCGCGTAAAATTTCCTCATTTTGCAACCATAAAGACCGTACCCCTGTGTCTCTTCGTTCCTCAATAATTTATAAATTTTCTTGTGACAGCTGTGATGCTGTCTATATTGGTAGCACTTTGCGTCAATTCTATTTGAGGATCGATGAACACCAGGGGTGTCTCAACACGTACCAAAACCTGGTTGAATTCACCAGCCTATTCATCCATCAGGGATCATTCCCACACATTAGACCACATCTTTAATTATAATAACTTCAGCATACTGGCCCAAAGTAATTCACCAACCAACCTACATATTTTGGAAACATTATTCATCTATAACACTAAACCCTCTTTAAATAGTGATTCTGGTCCTTTTAAACTGCAATTGTTTTAACTTCACGTTCTAGAAGTGATGTGTTGTCCTGAGTTTATCCTGAATGTTATATACGAAATAACCAGTTTACATCTGGTAAGTTGTTGCCTATGTATCTGTGGGTCCTGTCATTTGTTTTTAGTTTCCCTTAAATACTAATAATTAAGTTAAATTTTATATTTATTGTTCTATTTTTTAGATGCCGCATTTGAGATTTGGAGGCGACGTCTTATATTTCTAATTTAGTCCAGTTTTTGCAAATGGTACGAGTTAATTTTATTTGATTGTTTCAAATATGTCCAAATTTGTAATTTTTAAGATTTCTATTGTTTATTGTTTAAGACTGTTTTTGATTCTGATATTTGCTAATGTTTATTATTATATTTATAGTTCTTTCACCTGATGATGGAAATAGTTAGAGTTTCCGAAACGTTGTGTTATTTTGATTAAAGATTTTCATGTGGAGGGCTCTGGTATTGCTTTTCCTGATTAAGTTAAAATTCCCCCATGTCATGGAAGCTCGGAATCAACACTATACTATATATAATATATATATATATATATATATATA
>JABUQX010020717.1:17500-30000 GCA_015478945.1 Trachelipus rathkii
ACCTTTCAGCATTTGGGTGTCCTTGCTAGAAAATATTTAAGCTCGCCCCCCTTTTCCGTGGAAAGTGAAAGACTTCAGAATTGGAGGATCAATTTATTCCTCTTCTAAAAAAATTCGATGCACTCACAGAACGGGAGAAATGTTAATGTTTTTGCCTTACAATTTAAGTTCTACTACTACTACAAATAATAATGATAATTTTTGCTTCAAGATCTGCTTTTAGTAAATTAAAGAAGAATTTTTTTTTTTTTAAAAATTCAAAATTGTTCATTTATTGTATGATTTTTAAATATTCTATTATTTTTCAGTTGTTAAATAAATAAAAGGTAATAATAATTATTTCTTTAGCAAAGATGAAATATAAGAGAATTCTATAACATTATTTATAAGGTTTTAAATATCTAAAATTAATTGATTTAGCAAAATTAGGCATATTATATATCTATATAATATATATAATATAGTATTATATAATAATATAATATATATATATATATATATATATATATATATATATATATATATATATTATATAATAATTATAATATATATATATATATATATATATAAGTACTATATATACTATATATTATATATATATAGTATAAATATATATATATATATAGTATATATATATATATATATATATATATATATATATATATAATTAATATATATATATATATATATATATATAATAATATATATATATATATATATATAATATATATATACTATATATATTATTATATATATATATATAAAGAATTGGAATCGGAATCGGAATCGGAATCGGAATCGATCGGAATCGGAATCGGGCACTTTTTAACTGGTATCGGATCGGAATCGAATGCCTGGAAATTGAATACGTCCAGTCAGCTATGACTATATTATATACTATATATTAATATATATATGTGAATATATATTTTATATATATACTATATAATAATATATTATATAATTATAATATATATATATATAATATATATATAGTTATATATATAATTTTTTAATCTTTAAACTTCTTCACTGTATAGTTGCATCAGATTTAATATATATATATATATATATTATAATATAATATATATATATTATATTATATTTATATATATTATAATATATATAATATATATATATATATAATATATTAGTATTAGTTATTATATATATATATATATTATATATTATATATATATAATATATATTAATTTTTCATTAAAACTCTTCAATGTTTATCGTTTTGCTCGAAAATGTTTATATAATATATATATTATATACTATATATATATATAATAATTAGAGACTTAGTATTATAATATATATATATATATATAATTTAAAGATTAATTAAACACATGTAAATATACTATATATGCACTCGTAATAATAATAGAGAATAAAAAAATCGTTTATTCTTAAATTCAAATACAAAATATAATTAAAAGAAGTTCTCTCAGAAAAGAAAGCCGAATCTGCAAAAGGAAAAATCAAAATTGAAGAAAATATAGACGAACTACTTGAACATCCTTTGAAGTGGAGAATCAGTACCAAAGATAACGATACAGCAACTATTCTTCTTTATAATTGGCAACCACCTTAGTGAGTAGTATGGCCACTTCCGCACTGCCACTTTTTCTATATAAATGTTAGAGATATATTGGTTATATGGAGGAATTGATAGCCCGAAGGGCTATCAATTCGACAAACAGACAAAACCGAAGGTTTTGTCTATGTTTGTCTATGTTTGTTTGTGTTTGTCTGTGTTTGTCTGTGTTTGTTTGTATTATTACTTCGAAGAAATTATGATCACGAAGTGATCATAATTTCGAGTTGTGTTGTGCTTTGACTCCGACTCCGACTCCGACTCCGACTCCGACTCCACTCCGGGCTCGGCCTCCACTTCCGTCCCCCTCTCAGCTTATGTAATTTTTTATTATTATTATTATTATTATTATTATTATTATTATTATTATTATTATTATTATTATTATTATTATTATTATTATTATTATTATTTATTATTTTATTATTATTATTATTATTATTATTATTTTATTTTTGGTATTAATTTCACGATGTTTCTTCTTGCATCCGGTCCGATTATATACATCTACATGGGTTAGGGTTATGTATCGGGTTTAAAATTTGGAGGGGGGGTTAGATGGTGACATATCTTGTATTGTGAATAAAGTTACAACCCTCTGGGTCCCCGAAGGGGACCCCCACCCTCACTTAAAAATCAAAAGTGTTCGTAATAGGCTGAATTTGGTAAGAGGATTAGAGTTGAGTTTTAGAAAAACTTGTATAGGAATCTGAAGGAAGTTATGGCTCCGGCAACGGTGCTGGAGCCACTGCCGAGTTAATAACATTCGTATAACAACAATGTTGGTGTCTATATGGGTATCGAGTCGTAGAGGTTTCGAAATAATGATGGTTTATAAAGACGACATAGGTGTCCTAGGTCCCCAGAAGGGATCCACCCCAAAATTAATAATTGATGATAGTCTTGAAACTTGCTATACAACCTTTTAGGTTGTACTTAGTGTATATGGGGTAAAATGACCGATTTGACAAAATTCGGGGACCAGCCCCACAAATCTGAAATATTGGCGTAGACTGATGAAACTCGGTATACAACTTCTGAGGATGTATTCTTAATACCCGGGTTAAATGACTATGGTGCCCCAGACGGGTACTCACCCAAAAAATGAATATTGACATAGAAAACGAACTTGATATATACAGCCTTTTTAGTGTAGATTAGTTATACGGGTATAAATGCGAATTGCCAAATTCCGGGACCAGCCCCCAAAATAACTGAAAATTACCTAAGAAACAGACCAACTAACAACATACATTACAGGTACTTCACATCATAAGGGTTTAAATAACCGTACACAGCCTAAATGTGTTTCTTTGGGACCAATCTGAATATTGGACCTAGAAGATGAAACTTCGGTATACAACTACCTATAAGGATCAATCATATATGGGTTAAAATAGCCGTACAAGTCTAAAGAGGGGTCTCCGGGACCCCAGAAATATTGAATAGAACGATGAAACTCGGTATAAACCCTTCATATAAGGTACTCATATTATATCTGGGTTAATAGCCGTACACATCCAAAAGGGGGTCACCAGCCCCACAAACTGAAATATTGGCGTAGGACCACGAAACTTGGTATGACATCTTTCTATGATGTAACCCGATACAGAAAGAAAAAAAAAAAAAAAAAAAAAATTAAAAAAAAAAAATTTAAAAAAAATTTTAAAAAATTTAAAAAATTTTTTTTTTTTTTAAAATTAAAAAATTTTTAAAAATTAAAAAATAAAAAAAGAATTAAAAATTTAAAATTAAAATTTTTTTTAACAAAATTAAAAAAAAAAAATTAAACATTTTCTTTTAATCTCTCAGATTTATAACAAAAAATTTACGTTTTTTATATAACAACACTCTCAAAAGTCCTGGAGCCTCTGGAAGACCTCTGGATGCTCTGAGCCTCAGATTCATCTCTCACCTACCGCCCCCCAACCTCACGCCCCTCTCCATCTATGATCTATTGATTATGTCATATTTTTGTATAACAACACAACACAAAACTTTCATTTATTTTGTTTTATACGCTTTAAACATTTGTTTTTTACTAAATTTTTACGCTTTTCATATTTATAATAACGTAAAAATTTTGTGTTTTTACATACTTAAACTGATTAATCAGTAAATAAACACCCCCCCTCCCCTCCCTACCCAATCTGGATATTTTTTACATTACCGATAGTAATTTTTAACAACATTTATCATAACCTTGTCTGATTATTATACTGATCGAATATATGCTAACGTAAGAAAGTTTTCACATCAATAAAGCAAACATAGCATCACTAACTAGGAATAGTAATGTTCATTGAGCGCAGAACGTTACCTACTCACACTTTTTCTAACATCATGGATATTTTCACATTAACATAGTAATATTTAACAAACTTTATCATAACCTGTCCAATATATCCTGATCAATGAATATATGCTAACGTAACAGTTTTCACATCAATAAAGCAAACATAGCATCATCTGAATCGAATATAACGTACATTCACAAACCTAACACATTTTAAACAGGAAATAAACAGTTACTACAAACGTTCATATTAACAGACACGTAGTAACTTACTTGAGCGCAGAAGTAACCTACTTTACACTTTTCTAACATATCCTGGATATTTCACATTACATAGTAAATATCTTAACAAAGCTTTATCATCATAACCGTTGTCTAAATATATACTGAGCAAGTGAATTATATGCTAACGTAACAAGTTTTCATATCAATAAAGCAACATAGCATCATTGAACACGAATATAACGTACAATTCAACAAAGCCTAACACACTTAAACAGGAATAAACAGTTAACATTAACAAACCTCCATACTTAACAAGTAAAAGTAACTAACATTGAGCGCGGAGAACGTAACCTACTTACACTTTTTCCAAACATAGCTCTAACATATCATTATTTTTTTGCATTAACATAGTATTTAACAAAAATTTTTCACAACCTGTTGGTAATTATTCATACTGACCACAAATAAAACGCTCACACGCAGTTTCACATACATAAAGCTAGCATGATTCATACACCTGATGTAACATATAAATGTATAACATCAAATCGAACATACCATGCCTGAATAAATCGCTACCATTAGCAAAAGTTTCCATACTTACACAGTAAAGTAACTAGGCGTTTTGCATACAAAAACGTAACTATTCAACGTTTTCAAAATATCTCTAAACATATCATTAATTATTTTCGTATTACATGGTAATTTTATCATCACGTCCTAATTATCATACGTAACGAATATATGCAACGTAACAAAGTTTTTGGCTTTACAAAGGCTAACATATCATAGTCCTGACCAAGCATATAACACACACGAAAACCTAAGATACTAAACACGAATAACAGCTAACATTATCAAGTTCACTATTAACAACAGTGAAGTAACTAGCAAAACATATAGAACGGTTGCTTTCACATCTTTTTTTTTCCTTTTTTGTTTTTAAAAAACTTTTATTTATTTTTAATTTCTTTCGTTAAACTTTTGTTTTTAAAAAATTTTATTTATTTTTAATTTTTTTTTTAAATCCTTTTTGTTATTAAAAACTTTTGTTTATTTTTAATTTTATTTCTTTAAACTTTTTGTTTTTAAAACTTTAAATTTTTTTATTTTTATTTCTTTAAAACTTTTTGTTTTTACTTAAAACTTTTACACTTTTTCAAGTTTATAACGTAAACATTGTGTTTTTACATATCCTAAAACGGTAAATCACTGAATCAGTAATCAACCACCCTCCCGTCCCATCCTGATCTTATTGGGTATTGATCTAATTGGTCTGTTGACTCAGTCAAAATATTCGTAGTACATTTTGATACATAGCATAAATATGTTCGTTTTTATCCTACCTCGAATATATGCTGACTAACAAAGTTCACATCATAAGCTAACATAACATAAACCTAAATGTACAGAATATTAATGTATAAACATCAAACCAACATACCTTACACGATAACAGCTAACATTAACAAGTTCAATACTTAACAGTAAAGTTACTAGCAAAACATATAGAACGTTGCATTTCATATTTTTTTTCTTTTTTGTTTAAAACTTTTACATTATTTTAGAATTTCCTTCTTTTAAAATAAATCTTTTGAATTACTTTAAGCTACTTGTAATTTTATTCTTTAAAATTTTTTTTTTTTAAAAGAAAACTTAAAATTTTTTTATTTCTTTAAACTTTTTGTTTTTACTAAAAAATTTTTATTCTTTTATGTTTATAACGTTAAAAATTTACATTTTACATAACTAATAAGTAAAACAGTATAACAAAGTTTTTTCAGCAGTTTACATAGGCGAAACTAATAACCTGGATACAAGAATATATCAACATACACACGACCTACGCATAGATAACCCTTCCAAACGAAAGTAACTGACGTTGGCTTTACAGACCGTACATATTCACACTTTTTCGAACATATTTTTACATATAATGTTTATTTAAATTACATTTAAGGTTAACAAATTTATCAACATACTCGCCACAAATATTATGCTGCGTATCCAAAGTTTTTTCACATATAAAGTAACACATCAATACTCTGTGACTGAATATACACAGCACATGACAAGCTAACATAAACCTTATGATCGAATAAATGAATAACATTAACAAAGTTTCATACTTAACAAACACTAAGTATAACAATCATTAAGACGAACATGTACGAAGCTGATGTGGTTCCTGTTTCACTAGAGTTATCAAATACAGGTCGAGAATTGTTCAAACTCCTCCCACTTTTTCGAAATACGCCATACCTATGATTCTTGTTTGGTTCGTTTTTCGAAACATTAAGCTATACATTTGATTCTTGTTTTGAACAGGATACGTTAACAAATCCATTCACAACTTATTCATATTCCATTTGCAAATCCTACATTTCAGGACATCAATTTATTTTTATTTATATTCTTCAATTTGAGGGGAGATCCTGGGAAGAAATCTATTACGAAGCATTTTTGTTTACGAAAGCACAAACTTATACTAAAAATTTTATTCTTTTTATTTCATAACGTAAAAATTTGTGTTTTTTACATACCCAAGAAGCTGTAAATCAGTAAATCAACCATCCAATACTCCTCATCGTCCCTACCCTTCTACTGAATCATCCAAGTCTATCGATCTATTGATTCAAGTCACATTCCGAGTATCATTTTGGATAACATAACATAAAATCAAGTTTTTTTATACACTGATCAACGAAATATGCCTAACATAAAAAGTTTATTCACATGATTAACTAACTAGCATCAAACGAATCTAGGAATATAATGTTAAATTTCACTCACATACACATCTCCAACATAATAAGCGGATCAAATTTAACAAAGACTAAAATTTAACAACTCAAGCTCGAATATAACATCCAAAGACGAATATATTACACAACTTTTCAAGCATATGCTCAATAAAATGTTAATTAAATTAACATGGTGTATTTAACAAATATTTTATCATAACATTGGTAATTATCCATACTGATTCAAGGATATACGCTATCATACGATAAAGTTTTCACTATATAAAGCTAACATGCATACCGAGCTAAGAAAATAATGTACAAGAAACCTAAACAACTTACCAATGAATAAATTGTCAACATTCAAAGTTTACACTTAACACCAGCATCTTAAGATTCACATCAAGCGTAGAGATGCTGGCGATGTCATCGTCAGCACACAAGCGAAAATGTCCTACTGAAGAAAATAGTGTATAAACAATCCTTAAAGTAATGGGATTCTTTCTTCAACCATTATAAGAGCGTTAACAAGGAGTATAACACACGAACGCACCATAACGGTTTCAAGTCTAACAATATGACATGTTAAAACTTTTGTTTAAACATGAAATCAGATTCATATATTTTACTTTTCAAATCTATGACGTAAGTACCAACTGTGTGTAATGTATGAATTTGAAGACAATCTTTTTCACTTTGAGTTATAAATACAATTCGAATTTGGCTCAGACTCCTCCACTTTTCGAACATTACGCAATACCTTTGATTTTTGTTTGTCACAGGGTCTCACTTAAACACAGTAGAGTAACTACATAACATACAATATCGTAACCTACTCATCTTCTCAAGCATACCTCTACATAAAAATGTAATTTTACAATTAAATGGTAATATTTAACAAAGTTATCAATAACATTAAGCTAATTAATCATACTATAACGAATATACGCTAGCGTAATAAAGTTTTCCATCATAAAGTTAACATAGCATAACCGAGCTAAGAAAATAGTGTACAACGATAAACTAACACAACTTAAGGCACTAATAAATCTGTTAACATTAACAAAAGTCCGCACTTAACATAAGTATAGTAATAACATTGCTAGCAAATGTAAACTATTCTACTTCGTTCCTGCACACAGGTAAAACATATTAAGTAATTTTGCTTTTAACAATAATATTTACAAAATTATCACATCTTATCTACTTCATACAGAACAACGAAATATACGCTAACGTAACCTTTTTTTACATTAAAACATAGTAAAATTTTAACAAAAAATTCATCATAACATAACTAAATATCATAATCCAAACGAAATTGCACACATAACAAAGTTTTTATCCAACAAGCATAAAAATAACAAGTTTTAACCATACATAAATAAAAACAAGTTTCTTTTGAATAAAATATCAATATATAAAGTGTAATCGTTTTATCTGATTTAAAGCTTGCTAACAGCAGTATAGTAACTAACATTGCATCCAGAAGTGAACGTAACATATCACGCTTTCAAAACGTATCTGTCATATATAGGTATTTTTTACCTTAAATTAGTGGATATTTTACAAACATTTATCATAACGTCTATTTATCATACATACCTACGAATATAAGCTAACATACACAATGTTTTCCATAATAAAGCTAACATGGCAACATATGAACTAAGAAAATAATGTACATCAAACTTAACACAACTTAAGCACTAATAAAAGTTAACATTAACAAAATTCCACACTTAACACTAGTAAAGTAACCAACATTGCTTGCAAAACGTAATATTTCCACTTTTCCAGCATTTCTTTAACATATTTACGTTAATTTTACATTAACACAACTAATATTTAACAAAATTTATAATAACCTTTCTAATTATCATACAGACCACGAATACTGGAACATAACAAGCTTTATCCAACATACATAAATAAGTTCTTGAATAAAATCATAGTAAATTGTAATAGTTTACTGATTTTAAAGCGTAAATAGTAAATAGTAATTCAAACATCACCCCTCCCGTTCCTCCACCATGAACCTTTGATCATTGATTATTGATTCTGTCATATGTTCGACGTATCATTTCGACTAAAACTACAACAAAAAATAAGTTTTTTATATACTAACATCGAATATATGCTAACGTAGACAAGTTTTTAACATTAAATGCAAACATAACCTGATCGGAATAGTTATGTACACGACAATCCTAATCACATTCATACGTCAATAACTAATAAATTAACAAACTACCGCACTTAACAACAGTAAAGTAACCTCACACTTCATACAAACGTACCTATTCACACTTTTTCAAGTATATCTTAACATATCAATGTTAATTTTAACAATACATCGTAATATTAACAAAAGTATTTAACATAACTGTCTAATCATCATACTACCAGCGAATTATTGCCAACGTAACAAATTTTTTACATCAATTTCGTAATTTTACAAAAATTCATCATAACATCTTCTAAATATCATAATCCCAACGATTAATTGCAAACATAACAGTTTTAACCAACACATATAAAAATAATTTCTTTATATACAATAACTATGGATAATATCAAAACCAACAAATTTTAGCATCAATAAGCTACATATTCATATCGGCCAACTAGGAATATAATTGTACAAATGCCAACCTAGCATACCTCCGTAATGATAGATCAGCTAACATATGAATTCCCTACCTTATCAAAGGTAAGTAGCTAACAGGACATACAATTCGATATGTTCCCACTTTTCATGCATATCAGCAACAGGTAAGCCCTAGCATCTAACAAATCCCTTAACAAAGTGACCAATCTACCAAAGATACATCTTGAACTATGAATTGACACTATCTTCGTTAAAGTGTCATTCGTTTCGCGTATAACATCATTTAACCTATGATATAACGTAGACATTATAATTTTTCTAGGGCTAACCTACATTTTCAACAAAACAACTTAACCTAGGCCTCAACGTCTAACACATCATCGTCAGTTAACAGTAATATCTTACAAAAACTCATCATTTCTATAAAAATCAGTTATTTTCACATTGTCATATTAATATTTAACATAACGTAACTAACAATAAACAGTTTTCATTAACAGAGAGTATACACATTACATTCCGAGAGAAAACTCTATTGGATGCCCTCTTTGAAAGTGAGTCCTGAGAGGGGGATCACCCGAAGGGGTGTAAGCGGGCTTTGGGCTCAGCCGAAGGGGCTGAGGCTTACCCTTATTCGGGATACAACCTAAAAAGGCTGTATATCAAGTTTCGTTGTTCTATGTCAATATTTCAGATTTTGGGGGTGAGTACCGTCTGGGCACCCATAGTTACATTTTACAACCCAGGGTTCATCTAAAGATACATCTCAAGAAGGTTGTTTATACCGAGTTTCATCACTCAGGTCAATATTTCAGATTTGGTGGGGCTGGTCCCCGAATTTGGTCAAATCGGTCATTTTACCCCGTATACACCTAAGATACAGCCTAAAAAGGTTGTATATCAAGTTTCAGCTTTCTACATCAATATTTAATGTTTGGGGTGGGATCCCTTCTGGGGGATCCTAGACACCCTATGCGGTCTTATAACCATCATATTCGAACTCTACGACCTCGTATAACCCATATAAGGACACACATTGTTGTTATCGAATGTTTATTAACATGTCACGCACTGGTCTCACACCGGTGCGGAGCCAACTCCTCAGATTCCTATACCAAGTCTTTCTACGAAACTACTCTGAATCGCTCTACAAATTTCAGCTATACGAACAGCTTTGATTTTTACAGTGTGTGGTGGGGTCCCCCTTTCGGGGAGACCCAGTGGGTAACCTCGTATACAACAAGGATATGTCACCATCTAAACCCCCTCAAATTTTTAACTGACCGATATCGTAACCCTAACCATGTAGCATTGTACTATTGACCGGAACCGGGAATGCGTAAGAAGAAACATTCGGTGGAAATAATACAAAAATAATAATTAATAAATAATAACTCGTTTAATAAAGAGAGAACAAAAAAATCGTTTAATCTTAAATTCAAATACAAAATATAATATTAAATTATAATAATAAATATAATAAAAAAAAAAAAAAACTTCAGAAGCTGAGCCGGAGTCGGAGCCGGTTGTCGAGCGGAGTCGGATCGGAGTCAGAACCGAGTCAGAGTCGGTAGTAAAGGCCACCAACACACTCGAAATTATGACACTCCGGATCATAATTTCTTCGAACGTCTATCAAACAACACAGACAAACACAGACAAACAAACAACATAGAACAAACATTAGCAGAACAATAGACAAAACTCCGGTTTTGTCTGTTTTGTTTCGATTGATAGCCTTCGGCTATCTAATTCTCCACATAACCTAATATATTCTATTCATATATAGCAAAAAGTGCAGTGCGAAGTGGGCATTACTACCCTGTGAAGAAGAACATCCTCTAAAGAAAATCATCCTCTCAGGAAGACCTTCTGAAGATGTCTTCAAAAGTTTAAAAACCCATCAAGGAAAGGATCGTCACAGGAAACTAGGATGTTACCTATCCAATCAGGTAGATTCACGAAGAATATGCAGACAACTTCTACTACATAACTGGTCACCGTGATAAAGGAAGAAAACTACAAACAACAGCAGTTCCCAGTAGGAGATCAGATCAAATAAGAAAATTCAAGCACCATGCAGACCAGTGAAGACATGAATAACGGTCATACCACAAGTTAATCCTATTCATACTAGCCTCAGCTTAAGGCGACTATTTCCGTCATCACTAATAACAATTCCAAGATTCAAGCACCATGCAGACCAGTGGAGAGATAAACAAACAGTCACACCATTAATCTAAGTCCTTCCAACCTCAGTTTAATATTACTGCTTTCATCGTCTGTTATACCAAAATTTAAGATAGCGGATATCTTCATGCAACATACAGACCAGTTAAGACAGGAACACCAGTAACACAGTTAATCTCATTTCTATCAGCCTCAGGTTAACGTGGCAGTTTTCTTCGACACTAAAATAACTAGCTACTCTCACTATGGAAGGAATCACAGGAAACATCTTCAGATAAACTTCAACTTCACTCTATAGCTCTGTGGTTAAAATAGAAGATTCATCCGTATATGGTATTAAGTACCATAAAATAAGTACCACATACCACAGCTACTCTATATGGATGGGTTGCCTGAAAAATGATTCATTACCAATGTAAATTTAGTAGTACTTTTAAATTAGTTGGAGCAGGCATAATACTACTTCTACATACATATTAGTTATCGTAGGAGAATGGGTAATAATTATTTTCAATAAAGTGATATGTTTACTACAATAGAGACCTCAGAACACTATCACTATATACATTTTCATTTAGGCTGCTTTCTTCTTTTTGATTCATACTTGATTATAATTCGCACCCGCAATTCAACATCAAGCTTTATACCTGCCTACCGAAATTCTTTATTCATTTGTTGATTAGCCTTCAAAGAAGACTACTTCATCTACTGAGTAACAAGATCAAAAGTTCCTATTATTGTTTTATGGCTTCGGTTTTAAGGAGCGAAGTATTATTTTCCGAGCAAATAATTTTGAAAGGAGAAAAGTTTAATTTAAAGTGTTTAAGG
>JABUQX010020718.1:0-7500 GCA_015478945.1 Trachelipus rathkii
AAAGATAAAGAAGGAATTTTAAAAAGTTTCGTTTCCATCTAGTGTCTAAATTGTCACAACTTCTGACGGGTACTACCGTTTTCTTAGCTAGTATTTTATAAAGAGACGCTTCTGGTTCTTATATACCCCCTATCTTCCTCTGTAAAGGAATAGGCGCTTCTTGGCTTTTCATTTTAGCTTTAAATAAGTGTCCAAGTTCATTCAGAAGTACTTCGATACTGTTATCTAGGGTAAAAAGAATTTTTGAGCATGGCCAAACTGTCAACTACTTTAAATCGTTAAAACAAAATGTACATGTCTGAAAGTTCTTGGAAAGCATCTTGTTGAAGAGTTCCTGTATAGAAAGGGTGTCCATTCCTTCTTTTACAGATTATCTTCCTTGAGCAATCTAAGATATCTTTTTTATTCTACATTGTTAATTTCTGATGTTATATTTTCCTTATCAGATCTTTTCTGATAGTGAAATCTTTTGAATCTTAAACTATCTATTCTTTATTTGGAACCTTCTGTTTCAGAAATATTAACCTAGGTTCTTTTCTGTAAAGCTCCAAAGGTTAAATGGAATAAAAATTCTTTTTAAAAAGTCTTTATTTTCTTTCCCTTTTCTTATCCTATAACTATGTAGGCATAAGACAATATGTTATTTATTAATATTTAAATATAAATTATTAATAAATAAACATCTTTATAAATGTTCCATGAGCAAGCACCGATGGGTCTTCTCATGTTCTTTTCTAAAGAAAATTGATATAAAGTTCCAAAGAATAGATTTCTCATTTCTGACTAATAGTTTATGAACTATTTTAAAGATATTTCTAGCTTTTTCTATAACATTTTCAAAATGTCTGTTTTATTCCCATACTCTTCTAAAACTTTTGTCACTTGAGCCTTTGAAAAGTTTATGAGGATAAAAGTTATTAAGATATCAGCTTTGGTTATACTTTAAAGTTCATCTATGATGAACAGAATTTGCTAAATTCTGTAAAATTAGTGCAACATAATGTCTTGGTAATTTTCAAACAAAAGACTGTTTGCCTAAATTTATTTCCTAAAAATAAGGAAAATAAATAAAATGTCCTATAAATTCTGTTTTCAAAACTTCAACTTTTCTTTAAAGTTCTATCTTAAAATTTTCTAGAATAAAATGTTATTCTAGTATTCTAGCTAGATTTAATAAATTTCAATTTAAATCTAAGTGCTTCATATTCTTTTCCTAATACTGAAGCAGTGATTAACTTCTTTATCTAAAACCTTCATTTAATATCATACTTAAATTGCTTTGGTGATCTTTCTTCTTAAAAGTTTTATTTGAAAATATCCTTTTCTTGATATTTGTGTTATTTAGGAGTCTCTTTCTTCCTAAAAGAGTTATCAATTGTATATTAATTAACTTCTTTAATTAATATTAATTTAAAATACAATATTTCTGTGGAGTAATCTGTTCTCCTTGGCTGTCTGTTGAATAAAGGACAATATTCTTTATAATATTTCCTCAAAATTTGGTTCTGTGGAATATTCCATTTTTACCTTACTCCAATCTCAAACTTAAGCTTATAAATTCTGACTTCTGAAGTTTAAACTCTAATTTTCTGTTTTTATTGTATATATATATATGTTTAAATATATATATATATAAATTTATTGATATTGTTTAAGGAATGTTCAAAATTTACAAAGGCGCTTGAAGCGAAAACAGCAATTTTCGAAATTTCTGATTTTCTACCTGATTTGCTTCGAGGTCCCAGGATCATATTTTCCCTATGAATTTTATAAATTTCATTATGAATTGTTAAAGCTCTAATACATCTCTAACTATTATACATTGTGATTTATTGTAAGAAGTTCGTTTTCATGGAGCTATCAATGTGAGCAAATTTAACACAATTTTTTTGAGCATTTCCTCTGAATCGGCAAATTTTATGTTTACTCTCTCTCGTTTTTTAATGATCGTCTTGATAAAAGAAAAAATAATTTTTATTAAATTTTACTGACTGTTGTTAAAACTTTTTATATTTAAATGCTAAAGAAATCTATCAAAGAAATGGTTAATTATCGCATGTGTTATGACCATCGTTCTTTTTCTTTCAATTATGTTTACCGCTTTTCATACACTATTTTTTTATTCCACATTGAATACATTTATGTGAATTTCTGAAGTAATTGTACTATTATTTTGTACCTTTGTACTTATTTTTCACATTTGTACTATTTTAACACAGAGTTATTCTATCTTTTGCTAAAGAAGAGGTCTGTCCACTCTTCCTTGCCTAAAGATTCATATATTCATTAATAGTCGTGGGGGGAGATGTGTCCCCATCTTGTTCTTCCCCAAATATTTCAATAACCATAGTAATGTCTTCTGGTTCTTCTTCTATTTCTATTATAGGTGTTAAAATAGAAGGAAAGTAGTCCAACACTTGAACATCTGTATGATCAAAACCACTGGGATATTCTTCCCTATTTGGATCCTCATTATTTCCGAAAGGATCTGAAAAGTTCGGGAGGAATTCACTTTCAATCGAACCTCCATATAATTCATCCAAAATTATTTGGCGTTGTCTGGTTCCCTCAATAGACAGACCTATGTTATTCATAATTGTATGGAGCCTTCTAGCTCTCTCAGAAGAAGTATCGTTTTCTTCTAATGCAGGATTATTAGTACAATAATCGTGATCTATCATATGTCGATCAAAAACTACTATCTGTTGATCATGTTCTTCTATCTGATGATGATCATTGTTAAGAAATTCTGTTGGGGGTTCTTGATTCTCATTATCATTGTTGGGAGCGTCATTTTCATTAGAAATACCCATGATGTGATCTATAACTTCTGGTTCTTCTAACCATGCCATTAAAGACGCATCTTCCTCGGAAGGTTCCCATTCTAATAGGGATAAAGTGTCTATTGAACCATCCCATTCTTCTATGATGACATTATCCAAATCTTCTTCATAATCAAGATCTGACAGAACCATATCAATATACCAACCAAAGTTATTATAATCTATTGGTGGTAATTCTGAAGGTATATCTTGCATACGATAAACAGTAAAATCATTTACTGAAGGATATATGTCTCTTTGACATACTTTAAAAATATCACCTAGGTTTTCTACTGTGGGAACACTTCCATTATTTTCCCAAGGCACAGTAGCCATTCTGTACCGATATTGTTCTTCAATAACAATATCTTCATTGTTTCTGTTGCTAGAATCAGTCCTCGTTTGCTCCTCTAATAGCAAATTTGGTTCTGAATGAAGCCAGGTATAGTACTCTAAAGCTTCCTCAATATTACTATACAAAGAAGCGAGTTGCTGTAAAACTCTTTCGTCTTCTTCTTTATCTTCTCTTTTCTCTTCATTGTGACGAGCTATTTGTTGTAGTTTATCAATCTATTTAGATGAAGAGGAATAAATATTCCTATTTATTTCAAAATTTGAATTCAAAGTTCAAAGTCTTATCTTAAATATCTCTGATGAATTCATTCTTCATTCTTTAATATAAGAAACTATCCAAAGAAGTTTTCTAAACTATAAGAAACTAATTAAAAACTATTCTTTAAAAAATATTCACAAATTTTTTCAAAGTTTTAGCATTTTCTTAATGCCCTTGTTAAGTAACTTTTCTAAGTATTTTCAAGTCCCTAAATTGTTCCAAAAATTTTTAAGAGTTTATAGCATTTTTCTAATGGCTCTTGTTTAGTAACTTTTTTCTAGAGTCCTTTTAGTCACTACTAACTGACCTGCTTTGTAAAGAATATTTTGTTTAGAACACCAAAAAATATTAAAAAAAAACATTACATTCCTAATTGTAATTAAAATATTATAAGTGTTCAGTTTTAATCATTTTATTTTAATTACTATTGTTCATCTAAGATGTCATTTAATTAATATTTAATTACGAATGTCTACCTCGACTTAATTTTTATTAATTGCTTGTTATGATTTTTCCTACAGTTTCAACAAAAATCGGCAAAGTGTCTCCTTTCCCTATTAAAACAAAAAGTATTGATTATCAGAACGAAAATAATTTTTCACTAAATTTTCTATGGGTAAAAGTTTATTGAATATTAAATCACTATTAATTGTATTGTCTGATGGCAATAAAAAAAATTAATTAAAATTTAACACTTTTATTACTTTATATTTCTCTATATATAAATAGTGAATAAAACAAAATATCAATATATTTTTCTTAAGTCCTTATTCACAAAAGTTCTGTGTTGTTCTATAAATAAATTATAGAATACAAAATATTTTTCCTATTGTTCCTGATAATATGTTCTAGTCATCATGTTTCTGACCTAGTTGTTCTATAGATATAGAATATAGAATATTTCTAATGTTCTTGCAAATTTTATAATTTTTTCTTCAAAGGTGAACTATGTTCTTCAAAGGTGAACTAGTGTTCTTAAGGTGAACTATGTTCTTCAAGTGGAAACTATTTCACTAAACTGGAATCAGTTTTCAATCTGCACTTGAGCTCCAAGTTCTGTCGATAACATTCTGGTTGTGTTCAAAACTTTTGCTAAAAGTCTTGTGTTCTCCTTGGAACAATGTCTGTAAAATTTTTGTTCATTAGAAATTTAAAAGAATTCTCCATTCTTATTTTCTGGAGAACATGGTTCTCTAATGACCTGTGTTCTTTGTGACGCTGTGTTCTGCGGTCAGGGTCAAAAATAGAACAATTTTCTAGTGCTCTTTTAGCTTGTTCTGATGACCTTTTAACTGTGTTCTGATGACCTTTTAATATAATTTTGTAAACTTTTATATTAATTACGACACTGTTTAAACCATATAAAAAAACTTTATTTTTATATGTAAAAAACGAAAAATATCACTTTGGCATTTTTTAGGCCACTCATAAAAAAACCGTAATCTTTGGATTTTCTACTTTTCCAAAATTTTCTACGGATAAAGGGTTATTTCCCTTGTTATTTATTCTTATTTTCAAAGAAATAATTTTTTTTTCAAGTCGAGGGTCATTTCTCTAATTTTTGGTTTTGTTTTTACGTGATTTTCATGAAAAATTTTTTTTTCAGGTCGAAAAACTCAATAAATTTGTTTTGTTTGTTACTATTTTCAACGAAAATACTTTTTGATATATACTCGATTCACTATATATATAATACATGATCAAAAATCAAAAATAAATACTGGTTAAAAATTAAAATAAATGCATAAAATCAATTAAAAATATGCATAGAAAAAAAAAACAAAACAAAAGAAAATAGAACAAAACAAAACAACTCAAAACAACACAAAACAATATAGTATATTGTAAATAGATATGTTTGTGAATTGTGTTTGTGGCGGAAAACGCAAGAATTTGAAAGCTTTGCAAAGAACGATTAACTTGAGCACATATTGTCAAGTTAAGTATTTTTTAATAGGTTCAATGTTATATCTCAAAGTCAATGATCTCACAGGCTGCTCTTGTTTACTTCCGCATTCAGCGTCTTTTCCCTCTTACTATTTTTCATTCAAGTCTTTAGTAAGTGAATGAGTATACTATATTTTACGATATTCACTATTTTGCTGACGTTTTTGAAATTGAACTTCATTCAACTATAAAAGTAAAATAGAGCCTTCCTACACACACAGTTTTCTTATTCTCTCCTCTTATGAGATACTGTTTATTATGTGCGACTTTCCTAATTTTTTAACTAACTCTAGTTGCTCTAATTTTTATAATTAAGGATCCCGGTTTTTACTAAAATGATTCTCTACTTTATGCTATCATTTAGTAACTAAAAATGTAATTAGTCTAATGCCTAATTAATTATTTTAACGCTGTTAATGGCAACTTTTGATTATTGGTACTTTCAAAGAATCCCCTCAGGGACTGGTAACAACGTAAGAAAAATGCATTACAATTTTTTGTATTATTTTTTCTAATATTTTTCTTTTTTAAAAAAAAAACACCAAAAAAAAAACTACAATAATGATATATAGCAATAAATGTCCTAATCAAAAATTTTTATTTTTCTATTAATATATTTTTTTTTTTTATATATTAAAAAAAAAAATGGTTTTCTAAAATTTTTTGTTATTTTCACACTTTTCACACATTAAAATAGCCCTTTCATAGCTTTCATGGAGGAATTTTTTCCTTTTCACCATTTATTTATTTTTTTAAAATTTTGTCTTGTAAATTTGCGAAAACCTAACAATGTGTTTCTTAAATTTGTAACACTTTGGTGTTGAAATTTGGTACAAGCTGAAATATACTATATAATAAACCCAAAGGTGTCATTATATAGTATACCGTCTTGTGCACAATTTCCTATCTAATTTAAATTTAAATGTGAAATTTGTTTTGTGTGAAAATTAATTTCTGTACTCACTGTACGTCTATTTGATTTTTCACCTTTACGTGAATAAGAGAGGTTCTGGTCGAAATTCAATGGAATTTCCCTTCTATTGGAAACAGAGGTTTCATCTTTTGGATAGACAGGACACAAGGCATATATGGTAGGTTTTCGGCCTTGTTTGTTTCAAGAGATCCAGTGTTCGAAGTGGTCAAGTATCCTTCGTCTCCCCTTTCGGAGCTCATGCGAAGATGGTAGTAGCCACTACAAAGAAAACAATATCCTTCGTCTCCCCTTTCGGAGCTCATGCGAAGATGGTAGTAGCCACTACAAAGAAAACAATATCCTTCGTCTCCCCTTTCGGAGCTCATGCGAAGGTAGTAGTAACCACTACAGAGAAAACAATATCCTTCGTCTCCCCTTTCGGAGCTCATGCGAAGGTGGTAGTAGCCACTACAGAAAAATGCACAGAGGTGATAATGACCATATCCATCCGATTGCGAGAGCGCCAGTCTGGTGAAAGCCCATTTTCCATGAAGAATTCACCTCTTGTTGTTATAAATGAAACGCTTGATTACCATACATCTTTATTCTTATCATATCCATAAATCCCGAAATAAAAACATAACTAAACAAGAAAAGAAAACCTGTAATAATAAAAACAAAGAAACATAGTATAAATCAACTGATCTTTAAAATAATAAGTTTACTAATTTTAATATCTTGATTGAAATTTAATTAGTGTTACATTTTTAAATATCTAAAAATTTACAAGAATATTATAATCTATATTTTTACCAAGATAAAAACATTGATTACAATATGATTATAATTACCATTAAAATATTTCTTTAATCATCGTTTACATAATTTTAAAATGAATCTTACATCTTTAACATGTTTAGGCAAAAATATATATATATATTCAAATATAAAATAATTACATAAATATAATTGCATTTTCATTTATCATTAATTATTAAAGGAATATAATTTATTCAAGGAATCTAACAGAGTTTTTAAATATTACAATGTATTATTATTATTATTATTATTATGTGTGAGTATTTATTATTATGTGATTGTATTACTTATTATGTTTATCTTTATTATTATTATTATCTATTTATTCGTATGTATTAATTGATTATTACTGGAATGGCTACTGACGTGCAATATTGCATTGTTAT
>JABUQX010020718.1:12500-30744 GCA_015478945.1 Trachelipus rathkii
ACCATAACGATTATAGTACTACTTTATACTTATTATTTTAAGTACTAAATATTAATTATCATCGTGAGTCAATAGAATTAGGGATATTTACTTTTACACTCTCTACACTTTCGTTTTATCTTGATTTAATCGAGATTTTTGATGCCATAATTATTTATTAACAATCGCATTAAGAATGCAATGGAACTATCGAGTACTTCACTTCCTACACTACATAATATCAGTCGCATATAATAATGAGATTCACATGAGCTCAATTTATATATATGTCATTTCTTCTTCATGCCTCAACGACCATTTTAATCATGATATTTTTGATTTATAATAGTATGTAAATTATTAGCTTTGATTGAGTGAGTCAGATACTATAGAAAAGTAGTACTACTTTAAAAGATTTATACAATAGAAACTTGAAAGTCTTTTTTTACTATTAACTTAGATTTCTTTAAGCTCTTCAACTAAGTATGTAATTTATTCACTGTGAGTACTTTTGCTATTTATTCTTATATTTAGAATAATAGATTTATTGTACAAATTAGTGATTAGTATTATTTAGCTAGTAACTATGTGAGTTACTTATATATAAATCAACTAGTATATAATATGACTTGTGTATTTATAGTAGATGTTGTCACAAATTACTCAAATAAATGGTAATAAATTATTGTACTCACACTTATATATATAAATAATCATTATCATCAAACATTTTCTTATTCGATTCAGAAGCGTATATGGATAGGTGAGAATACTATTGAGGTATTATAATCAAATTTTATTACATATATATCATAAGTTCGTATTATAACATTAGTATAGTAAATACTGATTATCTTAAATATATATTATATGCTGTTTGATTCATATATACATGCAATATTTAGTATCAAGTTATATTAAGCTTTGCAGCTGCGTGAGTTGCTGAATATATGGTTAGAAAAATATTGAGAGGTATATATGCTACTTGACTCAATAATAGAATATAATAATATATATACTATATATCACTTACTGATATATAATACTTTGCCCTTAAGTAGAATGCATGTTTAACATGTATGAATATATAAAAAGATATATTAATAGTAGCATTAGTATACACTACTTCTATAACAGCTACCATTGTACTTCTATTATCTATACTATATAAATGAATTATTAATTTTTTTTAGTGAGTAATATATGTAAAAATGTCAAAAGGTACCCTAATAGGATCATGACTCTAAATGTTAATAAAAGTGATTTTTCGCTAATTACATCTGTTTACAGAATTTGTTCTTGGGTTAATTATGTTTTTTTTTATTGGTAATGAAAATAAGTTTATTATATATAATTATATTCATATAGTAAATTGAAATTAACTTTCACTTAGTTAGTAGTATATTTATTGTCATTATAGCTCACTAAATCTCAGATATATGACTACATTCCACTAGAATTATGATTTCAGTACAAAAGTCAGTAATTACCGAGTGAGTGTGTGAGATTTTTTAGGGCTATGTTCATTATATATTACATTATTTCATGCTAGAATGGACACGTTTTATGTATATCAATTGCTAAAATATTCGTATATATATATATAAAATATTTTGTCAACCCTACTCCCTATCACACATATATATGTAGAGCAATACATATATATAATATATAATAGCATAATATATATAATTAATAATATATATACATTTATATATATATAATATTGATATATAAGTATAATATTATATTAATTTTATATTTATTAAAATGGCTTTTAAAGCTTTTGATAAAATATTATTTAGCCCAAATTTAATTATCGGCTAAATAGAATATATATGTAATTTGTGTATGATATATATATATTTTAATTTTTATACCATATAAATTTGATAACTATAAAACTATTCATTTATTCTTTGGACATAATGTCTCCATATTATAATTATTATATATATATGGTATTATACATCAAGTATATTATATTAATATATATATATTATATTATAATATTATATATTATATATATATATATATATATATAAGCTATATATATATCATATAAATTAAAATAGTACATTTAGAATAAGAACGTAGTACATATATAATTATATTAAATGACTATATACATATCTAAGTATATATATATATATTATTGATATATAATTATATAGTTATAATATTAAGTTAATATAATATATATATATTATATATATTTAATATATCTGAATATATATATTATATATCATATATAATAATTATATAATTATAACTATAATTCATATATTAATATTATATATATATTAATATTAAAATTCAATAATTTGTTCATAATTTATTATAATAATACGTCACAACTACATTATATGGTCCTTTCAAACTAATTCCAACACCTCATAATAGCTTATGTATGGTAACTATATATAGAATAGGAATATCGATATATGTCAAATTTATCACACTTTATTTATCATATCCAGTTAACTTGAACTAGCACTTGTACTTTACCTCATAATTATATCACGTTAATTCAGTAGTTTGATCGAGTTAGAAGGATCTAAAGCATGTCAGCACATATATATATAGCACAATATATTCATAAAATAAGATACTATCATCATGCTCATGCTTTACATTCGATTCATTTTCTTTTCCTATTCCTACATGGCAACCGATACCTGAGCTTCACCCACGGATGAATGCTTAACATGCTGTGGCTGCTCATATATATAGTATATAATATATATTTTATTACTACTTCTCTGAGTTGTCACTATTTCCACCGTATCTTTAGTCTTAGGTAGAAAGTGAATTAAGTATACATAGGTAACTTACTAAGTATGAACGCATCTTACTCCTCCTGTCAACATAATAACTATGACTTATCACAAGAGTATCAGTCATATATTCGATTTATAACTCCGCAATATACGTCCATTATCACTTTATTAAAATATCATGTGAGAGTATACAAGGTTTTACTCTCACCATATAACAACTGTTGTTTATTGTGAGTAATGTATATCATAGTACGACCAATCAAATGAGTTTCTTACAGGTACTTTTTAGTGATGAATAGTTATAATTAGAGTAATTTCCTAGCTCAGTATAACATTAGTGTTTGCTTGAGTATTATCTAAACTCTCTTATAATCTCTGCAAAGTAAAGTTGTAGTTTACTACCTGTTGATTGAGTCTATTACACTCACTGTCTTATTTGTGAATAATAGTATTATTAATATGAGTGATATCTTGCACAGAGACTCACGTAGGAATAACCATACATAAATGTTTATGTGTAGGATAATAGACTTAGGCAATTGTTTAGAGTGCATGGTATGATACTATAGCTAGTAAGATGTATTATTATCGCAGTAAATGAGTTTGATTCACTTATATATGTTATCTCTTATCGATTAATTATCACGCGCTACAAAGAGAGTGAGCTCTGTAAATTGAGTTAGCTTATGTTTACTTTTTTCCGTATTATATTCAGTCATCCTACGTAGTCTGTATAGGCCATCCTTTATCCGGAAGGCTGCAACACTAAGTAGTAATTGTATTGACTAAGTGTTTGTTAGTTAGTATAGATGTATTATCACTAAGAAACCTAAAGGATTAAATTTTTTTATATTTTTATTAGTTTGTTTTTTTTTAATTTGGAGTTATATTTTTTTTCTCACAGTACATACGTTTATATTCATTAGGAATTTTACTGACTTATGCCAATGCCAATTTTGATGAATATCCGTAATATTGTTGCCTAGGACTGTGCTAGTCTGAGGAACAGATAACTGTTACCAAGTATATATTATATATATATATAATAATTATATAGGAAGCTTATCATCTCTCTTAATAGTATATAATAATATTAATCCGTGTGAGGTACAATCAGTATCATATCTACTCCAGAAATTCACTGTATAATTAGTATTCCTACTAATGCAGCTATTTATGCCTGAGTTTTATACCCATATAAACTATATAACTGTAGTATATAGTAGTATATATTTATTCTAGCTTCCTCACTATTATCATATGACAATCTAAAATAGTATAATCACCTATTCATATATTACATACTTTATCTTAACGGAGGAAGGTATAAATCAGAGTTAGTGAGTGATAGGTACAAGTAATTACGACAAATGAATTACAGCTACACATATACTCCACAGACTCTAGCGTGAGAGAAGTTCAATTTATTAGCAGAATCTAGAAGCAAAAATATTTGATGAGAAATGATATTAATTTTCATTCAATAAATCTGGTATATTATATACATTCTATATTTCGAAATATTTTATGGATTTCATATATTGGATACAGTTGAAATATTCGAGTTGTTATAAACTAACTAATTAAGTTTAATATGTCTTATATAAATTAATTATCATTTTGTTATTTAACATACATAAAATAATTTTTTTTAATTATAATATTATAATTTTGAGTAGATAGTAATTAAGAAAAGTGAATTGATACTTGACGCTCATTTTGTGAGCTATGAGGCGTCTACCCTGTTGACAGATATCTCGAGGCCCTCACCGTGTGTATATTTGAGTAGCTCTATATATCACTAACATCTATGCATGTGACCTATTTCGATGTAGTGTGATAAGCTACTTTAATGAATGGTATTTATTAGTGTTGATATTTTAAAAATATGAGTTTGTTAAAATTATATTATGTCTTTGATAAAAAAATATAAAACTATTTTATTTAAAGAAATTAAAAATATCAAATTATAATGACTCATTATGTAAGTATTATACTTACAATAGTAGTGCCTTTCAGCTATGTGTTGTATTAATGTCAAGCTGAAAATTTTTTTTTTTTTACATTGGGACATTCAATCTTCTATACATCACTATGCCCTCACTCAAATACCACTTCTTTAGTGAGCTCTTTGATAAGACTCAATAAATGAGTTAACTTATTGAATAAGTATGAGTACATCTCATAAGTGCTTATCTCTAATAATTTATACTATGCGCTTATTTTCTCATGTAGTGAATATATAAGTTAACTAGGGGCTATATATACTATTCATACTACTTATATACAATATATAATCAAGAGTACATATACTATCGGTTGATCTTTTTATATACTAGTTATTGCCATTATTTCTTTTTTATTCTTTATAAGGCACTCTAATCATTAATCTATTATTAATCCTCAATTTATTAAACACTCGATAAAGCACTAAACTATATTTTAATAGTCACTAATTACAACATTATAATAATATTAGTGATAATATATTGGCTATAATATTATATAAATACTATAATTATTAATAATAATTAAATAATTAAATATATTAAATAATAATAAATAATAATAATATTATTACTAATTAATAATTAATAAATTAATAATAAAATAATAATTAAATATTATATTTATATATAAATTATTGATTTATTTATTATTATAATTATATTTTATATTATATAATATTATATTATATATTATATATTTATAATATATTATTTTTTTATTATTTTATTATTATAAATATATCAATATATATTATAATTATATAATATATATATATATATATATATTATATATATTAATATTATAAATATTAATTTATATATATATATATATATAATATAATTATATATATAAATATATATATAATTATATATTATATATAATATTATATATATATAATATTTTAATAAATATAATAATTAATATATATATATTAATATATATATATATATCATTAATAATATAATTAATTAATAATATTATCTATATTAATATTAATATATATATACTTATAATATTATATATATAATTAATATATATATTATAATTATATATATATGTAATCTTAGTAAATATTATATATATAATATATATATAAATATAATAATAATATATATATTAGATTATATAATAGATTAATAATATAATATATCATAAATTAATATATATAATATATATATTATATATTATTATTTCTTTAATACTATTATATAATTTATATTATTTAATCATTATATATAATAATATAGTATATTTAGTAATAATATATATATATAATATAGTATAATATAATATATGTATATATATATATACATCGTGAGTGAGTGAGTAGTGATATATTATATATTTATTATATTAATATATTAATACTATATTATAGTATATATTTTATATTATATTAATTATAATTAATATATTATACTATTATATATATATATATATAATTAGAAGTAGAGAATAATTATCTAGTAGCTGAAAATTGATAAAAATTTAGAGAGTTAAGATAAGGAGTTATAGAGAGTTAAGAGTATAGAGTTTAAGATATGGAGAGATTAATGTAATAGACGAGAAAATGAAGTATGTTATTATAGAAAGATAAGAGAGTTAGAGAAAGAAAAGATGAGGGAGATATCGTGAGAGCAGTAAAGAATAGTATATCGAAGTAGAAGTATGGTTAATATACATAGTATAATAATAGAGAGGAAGTGTGTATTTGCAAAAATTGGAGGAGAAAATGACATAATAGAGAGAAGTAGAAGGAAAATTAGTTAATAAGAAGAGAAAGAGCGGGAAGATATTAGAAGAGAAAGAGAGGAGTAGATCTACAAAAGGAAAAAATATATACATAAGAGATAGAGAGAGAGAGTATAAGAGAATAGAAGATAGATAGAGTAATAGTAATATTTATAGTAATAAAGTAATAGAGAGAGTAAGAGAGAGAGAGATGAGAGAGACGAGAGAGAGAAGCATAAGATAATGAGTAGATAAAGAAGAGAGGAGAGAGTAGACATAAGATAAAGAGAGAGACATAGAAGAAGAGAGTAACGAGTAGAACAGTCAAGATACAGAGTATACAGCAGACAGACATAATAAGATCATAAGACTGAAGAAGAGACATTGAGAGTAGTATATTACATCGTATTTAGTTATATAAGTATATTCCCATATATAATTAGGAGCAAATTACTTAATGAAATTATATAAAAATATATAATTAATATCATTGAAATAATTCAGGTAGAGAGGCAAGACTTCTTCACAGATTCATTATCGGCTTTATATAATTCCTAAAGGTTGGTTAGCAAAATCTCACTGAAAATTTTCTTTAGTGCTCAAACAAGTTTGCCTGAAGAAGTTAACCTTAGATTCATTTATTGACTAAAACTTTAATGAACAGTATTCTTATTTTTTTGATTATAGTCATTTTATTACGAAAATTGAATTAACCAGTTAGATTTATAACTTCAATAACATAATGCTAATGTACTACTATTTCGTTAACATGGACAATTCAACTATTTTAAAAAGTCTATCTAGAGAATGATTCTCAAATAATAAGATATTGTTTACTATGAATCTTATTATTAGACATTATTTTAGTACCACTGATATGCGCCATTACATTTTCCAGCAACAACGAGGTTATATCTGTTGATAATAGGATAGTTTTATTATTTCTTACTTAAATCGTATACAAGAGCATCAAATTAATTCACCGTTAAGCTCAATACATTAGATTATGAATAACAGGGCAGATACATTAATTCAAAATAGTCGACCTTAACTTTTTACAATAATGAATATAAAAAAAACAGATATTTTAATTAAGTTATAAATATCATCCATCGCATAGGTTAATGTTTAAAAAATTGATAAATATAGAACTCGCAGATAAGAAAAGGAAAAGTTACAGGAAAGATCCACACCTAAGGTGAATTAACGTTACTGGCACATCGGTGCTGCTTATTGATCTGACATGCTGTTTCACTTATTTATTTTCCATATATATCATATATAATATTTATATATATTATTATTATTATCTTATATATATTATATATATATTATAAAATATACTATAATATATATATAATAGTATATATTATATTATATAATTAAATTATATATATTATAGTAATTTATATATATATTATTTAATATATTATATATATATTATATATATATATATATATTATATATATAATATAATATTATATTAATATATTTAATAATATTATATTATAATTATTATATATATATATATTATACTATATATAGTATATCTATATTTATTTATATACTCATATATATATATAATATTTATTATATAAGTATATAATTAATATTAATTATTATAATATAATTATTAATATATATTATATATAATAATAGTAATTATTATATAAATAAATATATCATATATATAAATTAATATTTCATAATTATTAATATATATTATAATTATAATATTAATATATATAATATATATTAATTTATATTATATTATAATATACAAAAAAACCTGATTATATTCGAAGGTCAATATGTTGAGGTGTAATTGAAATAATGTAGAATGTCATAATTACTTAATAATTACTAATATATATATATATATATTTAATATAATATATAATATTATATATTAATAATAAATATTATAGATATAAATATTATTATATATATATTTATTATCATATATATATTAATATAATTATATATATATAATATATTATATAATTAAATAATCTATAATTACTTATATAAATAATTTAAATTCATATAAATATATATATATTTTTATAGATATATTAGATTATAATATTGTAGGATTAATAGTAATGTTTGTTGTGAATCGTTAACCAATTTTCGCCTTTTGAATATTAAAAAGGTATTTATTGTATATATATATGTACTAATAATAGTAATATAGTCTGTATACTCCTATTTTATAATAAAAATTTTCACGGTATCAACCTAAACACGCCATTATTATTATATACTAAACCAATTCCTATTCCTTTCGTGCTTATTAATTATCGTCATATATTATACCTACCTCTTATCTATTTATATATATATATTATATATTATATATATATATATATATATATATATATATATTATATAATATATTAATTATTATAATATATTATAATAATATTATATTATAATATATATATATAGTTATTAATATTATAATATATTAATATTATATATATAATATAAATTATATATATTATATATATAATATATATATATTAATATAATAATATATATAATAAGTATATAATTTTATATAATATATATATATATTTATATATACTTATATATATATATATATACTTATAATATTTTGATGATGTAATTTACTTATTATTATTATTATTATTATATTGTGTAAAATATTTAATATTATTGAGATTTTTTCTCATGTCTAGTATACTTATAAAATATTCTTAATTTTCTATCAGGGATGAAATATAGATATAACAGGTTGTGGGACCTCAATTAGAACTATAATAGTATAATACATCAGTTCTAAGTAAAAAGATTAGGGAATTACTACTTTTATATATTAGGCAATATCATAAGGAATAATATCATTAAAACTTCAATTAATCAAATATATAATATAAGGTGAATATAGGGTGTATTTTAGGTTTTACTTTATAACATTCCTTTTTATTACAAAGATTACAAAATATAATAATATTTAAATATATATATTAATATATTATATATATATATAATATAATAATATTAATATAAAATATATATATATATATATGATAATTAAAATATATATTTTAAATATAGTATATAATATATATAATAATATATATAATTATATATAATATATATATAATAATATATATAAAATATATAATATATTTATAATTAATATATTAATATATATTAATATATATATTTATCTATTATATATATTCCATATAATATTAATTATAAATACATTAAATTATTATATATATTAATACAAATATTAATATAATTATAAGCATCCATTCATACACAAATTATGTTTTTTTCAATCAGATATTTCAAAAAACTTAAAATTATATAACTTTATAATAAGGGAAACTAGGATAGTATTTGACTTATTTATATATATATATAGGTAAATTCCTGAGTTAATATATAGATTAAAAATAAAAAAAAATAAAATAAAAAAAAAAAAAAATAATAAATAATTATTCACTCCATAAACTTTATAATTAGATCTAATATAAGGTGAGGCAAGAATTATCATTTATTGGGATCTCACTGGTAAATTTTAGTTAGAAAATGTAAAAGTATATATAAAAAAAAAAAAAAAAAATAAAAAAATACTGTTAATAACTATTAGTGACAATGTAGAGATGACATTAGTAGACTATTTATAGTAATGAGATAATATTGTCTCATGGTCCACTGAATTTATAAATATTGTTTTATTTTTTTTATCTGAAGATATCTAAAATAATAGGGTATACTTGATATACACGATGGAGGATAGATCTGATGAGGTCTCTTACGCTTCATCCGAGGAACTATCAACGTAGGTTTGTAACTATATTCCCTCACCTTCTATACTAGGAGTGTCTCAGGACCCCTTATCATTATTTGGTATTATTAATAATTATGTCTGAGTGAGTACAGGGGTTACTCACGTACCCTACCCTACGGGTATGAAAAACCGTCCCCCCTGTGTTCCCCGTCGGCTCGAGCCCTATACATTGCCGTTTATGAACGTTTACACAAATAATATAATATATTATATATATAATATATATAATATATATAATATATATAATGATATATATTAATATATATATAATATAATTATATATATATAATAATATATATATATATAGTTATATAAATATTAAATTATATATATTAATATAATATTAATATATAATAGATATAATTAATATATAATATATTAAAAAGTAGTTAAATATTATTTAATGTCCTATAATGCTCCTATTAGTTCATAATGTTATTATTACTCCACTATTATTATTATATTTTTTACATTCTAATACTAAAATTATTACAATGAGATTCAAATAGTATTACTTCGCTGAAGCTATTGTTATTATTTGAGAAGATGTTTTTTATTTTTATTGTTTTTTACACATTTATCTCATACACATAAATTGGACTCAAGCATTCAGCAATGTATTTTACCGTTCCTGTATTAATTGTAAATTATATTTGATTAGTCTGATTAATATAAATAATTTTGCGTAGTATAATTATTTAACACTGATCCATAATAGTATACCATATCATATATATAATATATATTATATTATACATATATTATATAATAATATATATATATATATATATATATCTTAGTATTTATATATTATTAATATATATATATATAATTATATAATATATAATACTATTAAATGAATATATATATATATATATATATATATATAATATCATTATAGTGAATGCCGATACTAATTGTAGATAATAGTATATTTTAGCAATTATATTATTAATTAAAGTATCGGTATTAGCATAAAATATCGAATACGATATATATATTGAGATTATTTAGATATTTATATAGTAAATAAACAAAATATATAATTTAGTATAAATTAATAATTTACAAAATTATTATAATGAAAGAAATAATAAGTAAATTATTATAAAATATATACTAGTAATATATAACATGTCTTATATATTGATATATATGTATACTATATTATTATATATTAATTAATAATATAATATAATATACAAATATATATTATATATAATAATATTAATATATTAATCAATATATATAATTATAATTATAATTATATATATATATTAATATATATATACTATATATATATATTAATATATTATTAATTATATCTAATATATATATATGTAATATAAATATATATTATATATACGTAGTCATACTATATATATTAGTAAGTTAACACCATAGTTTATAATAACTAGTATAAGCTATCACTTAACTAATGATTTATTACTAGTTGTTAGTTATATGAAATTACTATGAGGGCTAATTTAGTGATGACATTACAGAATTATAGTAATATAATAAATATTTCAACATTAAATATATATTATAAAAAATATAAGTATAGGGATGTTAAGATTTAGTATATTTCACTCAGGCAATCCTCTCAGGTTTCCCATGGCACTACTGTGATTAAACATGATCAAGTATATTTATTAGTTATAAGAGATGAAAGGGTGTATAAATGAGGGACTGGAAGATCAATCTAACATTTTTACATATATATATATATATATATAGATTAACATATAATATATACATATATAATTATTCATATAATTATAATAACACAACATAGATATATTTCGACAAATAAATAAGTTTAATTGTTATTATATATTAGTTATAATTATTAATATATATATTATATTATTATAGTATATATATATATATATATTATTAATATATATAATATATATATATATAGTAATTATTATATATTAAAATTATAATATTATATAAAGTTATCCGACTCCCTTTCCGTGTTGCCTATTAATTTAGTCATAATATAAAATATATATAAATACATATATTAATATATTATTAAATATAATATAGATATATAAATATATATATTACATTTAATATTTATATATATTCATATTATATATATATTAAGTATATATTATATATATATTCTAAATTATTATCCTCTGAATATGATTATAATTTATAATGCTATAGAGTACCTAAGTTATTTATATAATTATATATATATATATATAATATAATTATATAATATTATATTAATATATATATATATCTTAATATAATATATATTCATGTATAGAAGGTTGATTCGCCGAAAATAATCATGTGAGTCACTCGTGCAATATAATGTATAAGGATTCTCGCTTTCTCAACTCTAAACTGAAGTAGCTTTACTCACTGAACTCTATGTGATGACTTTTTTTGAGCCCAAATTTTAACTTAAACTAATGCGTTTAGACTACATTATTTGGCCTTGATCAACTAATATTTAGTAAACCTACCTCACAATGATTAATTCAAACATGGTCCATTTTGCCCAACGGTTATGTTTTGTGTGTTAATCTCTTTCTTAATTTGTGGCAAACCTATAATTTTTTAGAGCAAACACTAATATTATTTTAGTACGTGACCTTTACGTAAAAAATAAGGCGCTGAGCTATAAATAACGTGATTTACGTTAGCAACGTGAGTTATGTATATATCAACCCTCAACTATATTATATACTAATATTTATTTTCGTACACAATTTAATTTCCTTAAAAGCATGTAATGTTTCACTGTCTATTATACTTTTTGTATCAATAGCTTTTTTGATACTTAACTTGTGTTGATTATATATATATATATTCGAATCCGCGACATATATAGGTGAGAAATATGTATCACAGCCGTGAGTCAGTTTCTGCTACAATACGCGTTTCCGACTGGCGCGTTTCCCATCCCACTGAACCGTAGGTTCACATCCGCCGCTCACAATTATCCATTACTCGAGCCTGTGTACCTCAATATATCGAGTGAGTGTAGCCATACTCATACTCCATTACTCATGCTAACAACTACACAACAAACACTCAATATATTATATATATATATACTAATATACAATCACATCACACACTATATATAATACACATAACAACACTCACTCATTTCAAGACTAATAAATCTATATACACCATACAGCTCACAACCATATATATATATACTTATACAATATTATATACATCGTCAAACTCACTCACAATGAAAACCATTGCAATTAAACGAATTAATTTTTTTACATATCTTTCTTACTTTCCTTTTATCATAACAGAGAAAGCCTTATACCCTTTTATTTATTTCGTAATTTCCATCTGAGGTCTCAATATAATAAATCAAAATGAACTTATGAAACCTCTCACCACCGAGGCATAATATATTACTAGACTATTATTACGCTTATACCAACCTCACGTAACGAAATTGAAGAATAATTATAGTTTAATTATTATTAATGTGCTATTATAAAATACGCAATCACGGCTTCTCAATAATATTAATTATTAAATATATAAATTATATAATTAATAAATACATATAATAATAATAATATTTTATAATATTAATAATTATTATTAATATAATTATATCATTAAATATCTAAACAATATAAAAATGATTATTATTGGCAAGATAAAAAATAATAATTACGATAAATGAACAGCTTTTCCTAATATTTAATATTACAGAAATATAATATATATAAATGTATTATTATATATATATATTATATTATTATATATTATATAATATATATATATATATATAATTAGTATCTATATAATATAAATATATATATATAATATATATATATTAATATATATATATTTATATTATATAATTATTATATATTATTATATTATATTTAAATAATATATATAAGATTTTATAATTATATATTAGTATATATATTATATATATATATATAATATATTATATAATATATATATTAACTCATTATAATATATATAATATATTAATATAATATTACATTCATAATAATCGTAATATATATATATATTATATATATTTATATTATAATATTACGTTTAAATATATGACATAACATTTTAATTATTTTTGAAGTGATTTACTCAATCTATGTAAATCATTATCAAAATGAATAAGTGATATTTATATATTATATATATATAATATATATATTATATATAATATAAATAATAATATTATTTTATAATATTTAATTAAATAATATAATATATTAATATATTAATATATATATTATTATATATAATATATATATATATTATTATTTATATAATATTATTAATATAATTATATATATATATATATATCTATATACTTATATATTAATAAATATATATAATATATTAAATATAATATATATATATATATAGTATATATATAATATATATATTAATATAATTATATATATAATATATTATATATTATGATAGAAATAGAGTAGAGAGAGAGAGTGAGAGAGAGGATAGAATGAAGATGATATGAGAGAGAAGAGGCAGAGCGAGAGAGGAAAGAGAGAGTAATTTATTAGGATAGAGTGAACTATTATTCGTTTTGCTCACGGACATTTTGTTGAAGTCACTTTACGCTTTAGACGTATTTTGAGATAGAATACTGTGAGTGAGAATTTTTTATTATATTATTCATTTTTATTAAATTATTAATTATTTATTAAATATTATATATGAATTATTATTATTATTTGGCGTATTATTTTATATTTTTATTTTATTTTACTTATACATTATTCTACTTAATCTAAGATGATCACAATGAATCATTCGATACCAATAAAATCTAGTGTAGATCCAGGCTAATCTCATATGTATTATTCTCTTTTGTACTTAGAAATATTTATATCATTTATTTGAATTAACTTTTATTTACATTTATAATTTAATTATTTAATATTTATTACTATTATTTTAAACAGTTTTGAATTATTTATCATCTCGATATATAATTTACACTTTTTTTGTTTGTCTCCTATTTTATTATTGGTAATAATTAACGGGCGTGTATTGATAAGTTAACCGTTCTATTTTCTTTATTTCATTAGTGATCCATATCCAAGCTCAATAAACAGACAATGCCTAATTATAGCTATTACTACTAAAGTGAGCTGAGTGGAGTGAGACGAGTAAGAGAGAGAAGAAGAGAGAGATGATGATGTGAGTGAGATAGTAGAAGAGTAGATGAAGTGAGAGAGAGTAGTAGAGATTAGAGTGAGAGATAGACAGAGTAGGATGAAGTGAGTGGAGTAGTATATAATGAGATATGTATAATATGACTATATATTAAATATGTATATAATATCCCAATGATAAGAAAGCATATATATATATATAATATATTATAATATTATATATATATATTAATATCGCTATGTTTTTATATGAATCATTTTATGTAATTAATAAATTCATATATTAATTTCACGTTATAATTAATATTAAATATATATATATATATATATATATATAATTTAAATTTATAATATATATGATATATAAATAATATTTATAATTTATAATTATTATATAAAAATATATATTAATATATTATTATAATATATATATTATATAAAATATATATATAAATATTAATTATTATAACTATATATTAATTATAATATAAATATATTATTATATATATATTAAAAATATAATATATTATATATTATATTAATATTTAATATATATATTAACCTTGTTGTTGACGCATGATAATATTATATATCGTAGTATCTATTGATACTATTTTAATTATATATAGTAATACTATATATAGGATTAATCCCATGTTTAATTATACTATACAGTGCCTTACACCTAACTCATAAATATATTACATCTTAAACTCACTTATATACCCTAAATATATTAATATAGTGATTAATTGATTTTTATAAATACTCACTATAATAACCTAAACCTACCTATACCTTTAACCTTAAATTACTATTAACAATATAATACTAACTTATAACATATACAATAAATACTTATACTCACTAATCACTTAACACAACTTACTCACTACTAGTCGTATATAACCTTAACTACCTATATATAACTATTACATAGTATATTAAACTCACTTGAGCATACTATATGACTTATACCACCATATATACTAGTCATTTGTGAGTAGCATTCATCCAGGTAAACTTTGATTAAGTCACTATATATATATAGCTTTTTTAGTATAGTTAGCGTGCTAACATGTATATTATTATAAGGTCATGTATAAGGTTACTATGATACATATTGTAATTGAGATCTATATACTAACTATTATTTTCATCCGTGACAACACAACACCACAATATATACATACTCACTACACATCCCTTATTATATATTAACTATATAACACACACTCACTTATACTTTAATATACACATAATACATACTCAACATATACACAACATTACATTCCTATATACATTATTACACTACTAACACTAATATATATAACAATATTCTAACTATTTATAATACTTATAACACACATCACTATATATCCACATTACTATATATATGCATTTTAAAAATATTCGTTCTATAAAACTTTAACAATTTACATCATTTTATTATCAGATACACGAACATTATAATATTAACATATAATATTATATATAATCAACAATACTGTATATATATTATACCATTTCCACATATACTCATATATAACACTTAACACTCTTATATACATATTATCACTGATAATAACACTACACTACCATATAGACACACTTATATTTAACATACTTAATCTTTACATATTATTAATTAAATCAACATACGTATATAAATATCAACTAAATACGACCTATAAACCCTTTTGTCTTTCCAGGGTCAATTTCATAGCCCACCATATTATTTGGTATACTCACACTTTAAACATTTTATATTAATAAAAATCACATATTTATTCGCGAACTCTAAAACTCTTAGTAATCATCATTACCACATCTTTTATATATTTTATACTTCAGTATAGATATTTAATTTTTATATAACTATATTTATTTAATAATAATATTGTACTAATGTTAAATGAAGAAAAAAACCCAATAGTAGTAGTGCCTATTAATATATATAAACATTTATAATTTTACTACACAATTATGGTAATCACGTAATATATTAATTAACATCTATACTTACTAAGTACTATAAAACTATATAGTTAAAATTCAGAAATCAAATTATATAAAGGTGTACTAACACCTAGGTGGTAGGGTAGAGAGTATTAGTTAAATGACATTATATTTAGGTTATTATTACTGAGTTTTACTGTTTATAAACTCTAATTTGTTTTAATAACTGTCTATTAACTTCAAATTATTATTAAACTTATGTGAGTGACTTAACTACCTATATGATTATTATATACTGCTTTATAATACTCTAACTAATAATTATTAATTAACATTACATTACCTTATTAAAACAAGTTAAATCTAAAGTAATTCAATTATTAGAGGTATGTTTACCTTATATAAAAATCATATATGATTAATGTAATGACGTTTTTTTATATCAGCTATTTATTAGCTTTACATAACTTTTCTGCCTATACATGCTTATTAACTTTCTCACTTATCACTTATACCGCTTTTAATCACATTAATACATATGACATTATACTATTAAGCATATATCAGTAAATCATAATAGTAAGTTATTACCATAACACCTAAGGGATAATATGCGTTTGTTTTACTAGCTTTACTAGCTTTTAACTTTCTTGAGCTTTAATACTGTGAGCTTTATAACTTTCTGTTATAATCAGCTTAACTCATTATAACATACTGATACTTAAATAGCTAAGTATTCAGTCAAAATATTCAAAATAGAGGTTATGTTT
>JABUQX010020719.1:5000-15000 GCA_015478945.1 Trachelipus rathkii
CTTTTCCTTGAAATTTACCTCTCTTGCCGGGAGGATTTCTGGAGAGAGTATCTTGAGTGAGATTTTCTTCTGATTTTTAATAATTGCTTTAATCTGACTCAATATCTGACTGAAGAGTATGTCAACAGAACGGGTTTATATATCTTTTCACTTTGACTTATGCTAAAATTTTGCTCGCGCAAATCTTAGCATAAGTACGAACATAAATTAAAATTTTTACAAAGTTAATGGAGTGCTACATTACTTCCTGCGCTAAACACGGAGTGAGAAAGTATGTTATAATAATTATACAAGAAATAATAACTAAAATACATAGTTATACTTTCAAATGCAAACATATCTAATTATGTCCGAAGACATAAGTAGACATATAAACATTTGAAGGCAAAAATAATATACAAGAAATGTAAATATTCAAATACGAGCATAACTGGTTACATCCGAAGATCTAAACATATATACAAATATTTGAATATATGAAAGAAATCCATACTGAAAAGGAAGTTTGCTATGTCTAGCGATGAATCCTCGAACTGTGATAGTTGTGAAAAGGTGATGACCATAATCCAAAATTAGAAATGAAAATTGAAGTCCAGTATTGATAATGTTCGTTTGCTTGAGTCATTTTTTCGGAGTGTTCTGGTTGAGAATTTTAATATTATTGTAGTTTTTTCTTTTTCATTTTGTTTGTTGTTCAGAAGGCGTTCATTGAAGTTCTGGGTGTTCTTCTCCGGGTTCACCAATTATATAGGGTAGGACTTGCTAAGTTGGTGGTTTCTTTAAGAGCAAGCACCCTATATAAGAGGATGGTAATTTAGAAATCCATATTTGAAATGATGTTTTTATTCAACATAAGTAAAATATGCAATGAAAGTATAAAAGTAACAAAAGTCCCTTCTGTTGAGATACTCTCTCTTCGTAGACGAATTGGTAGTCACAGCCTTTTCCAGCGCGTTTTCCACCCTATTTTTGTGCGAGGATTTGTGTTTGTGATTGAAATTCGAGTCGCAACCTTTTCCTTGAAATTTACCTCTCTTGCCGGGAGGATTTCTGGAGAGAGTATCTTGAGTGAGATTTTCTTCTGATTTTTAATAATTGCTTTAATCTGACTCAATATCTGACTGAAGAGTATGTCAACAGAACGGGTTTATATATCTTTTCACTTTGACTTATGCTAAAATTTTGCTCTGCGCAAATCTTAGCATAAGTAACGAACATAAATTAAAATTTTTACAGTTATAGAGTGCTACATTACTTCCTGCGCTAAACACGGAGGAGAGTATGTTATAATAATTATACAAGAAATAATAACTAAAATACATAGTTATACTTTCAAATGCAAACATATCTAATTATGTCCGAAGACATAAGTAGACATATAAACATTTGAAGGCAAAAATAATATACAAGAAATGTAAATATTCAAATACGAGCATAACTGGAATTCAAAAATGAGTTTCTGCCCATAATCCAAACTTGAATTATGAAAGAAATCCATACTGAAAAGGAAGTTTGCTATGTCTAGCGATGAATCCTCGAACTGTGATAGTTGTGAAAAGGTGATGACCATAATCCAAAATTAGAAATGAAAATTGAAGTCCAGTATTGATAATGTTCGTTTGCTTGAGTCATTTTTTCGGAGTGTTCTGGTTGAGAATTTTAATATTATTGTAGTTTTTTCTTTTTCATTTTGTTTGTTGTTCAGAAGGCGTTCATTGAAGTTCTGGGTGTTCTTCTCCGGGTTCACCAATTATATAGGGTAAGGACTTGCTAAATTGGTAGTTTCTTTTGAGAGCAAGCACCCTATATAAGAGGATGGTAAATTAGAAATCCATATTTGAAATGATGTTTTTATTCAACATAAGTAAATATAATGAAAGTATAAAAGTAACAAAAGTCCCTTCTGTTGAGATACTCTCTGTAGACGAATTGGTAGTCACAGCCTTTTCCAGCGCGTTTTCCACCCTATTTTTGTGCGAGGATTTGTGTTTGTGATTGAAATTCGAGTCGCAGCCTTTTCCTTGAAGTTTATCGCTCTTGCCGGGAGGATTTCTGGAGAGAGTATCTTGAGTGAGATTTTCTTCTGATTCTTAATAATTGTTTTAATCTGACTCTGTATCTGACTGAAGAGTATCTCAAAAAGGACGAGTTTATATATTTTACTTCGACTTATGCTAAAATTTGCTCGCGCAAATCTTAGCATGGTACGAACATAAATTAAAAATTTTTACAAAGTTGTGGAGGCTACATATATATATATATAAATATATATATATATATATATATATATATATATATATATATATATATATATATATATATATATATATATATATATATATATATATATATATATATATATATATATATATATATAGTATATAATATATATATATATATATATATATATATATATATATATATATATATATATATATATATATATATATATATATATATATATATATATATATATATATATATATATATATATATGTGTGTGTGTGCTGACCAAGAATATTTTGTTCACTGGGCGCGCGAAGGCTCACCTGCCCACCCCAAAAGTCGCCACTGATATATATATATATATATATATATATATATATATATATATATATATATATATATATAAATATATATATATATATATATATATATATATATATATATATATATATATATATATATATATATATATATATATATATATATGTATATATATATATATATATATATATATATATATATATATATATATATATATATATATATATATATATATATATATATATATATATATATATGTATATATATATATATATATATATATATATATATATATATTTAGTATATATATATATATATATATATATATATATATATATATATATATATATATATAGGCCATATATATATATATATATATATATATATATATATATATATATATATATATATATATATATATATATATATATTTAGTATATATATATATATATATATATATATATATATATATACTTATATATATATATATATATATATATATATATATATATATATATATATATATATATATATATATATATATATATATATATATATATATATATATATATATATATATATATATATATATATATAAAATATATATATATATATATATATATATATATATATATATATATATATATATATATATATATATATATATATATATATATATATATATATATATATATATGTGTGTGTGTGTGTGTGTGTGTGTGTGTGTGTGTGTGTGTGTGTTAATGAGAAAGAATGTCTTGCAGATAAATTTAGTTTTAAATTTTTTTCAAGTTGGTGTTTCAGGTGAATTTAGTTGTTGATTAGCAAGAACGTAATTCAGATGAATTTGGTTGCTAATTAACAAGAACGTTATTCAGATAAATTTTGTCCGTGATTATAAAGAAAGCTATTTAGTTGAATTTGGTCGTTGATTAAAAAAAAAGTCATTCGAATGAATTTATCATTTATGTAAATATTAAATATAGTCGCATAATAGTGAGGCAGTCATTCAGATGGATTTATTGCAGATTAACAAGAGAGACTCTCACATAAGAATTTAGTCATTAATTGGAATGAAACTCATTCAGATGAATTTGGTGTTTGATTGGAATGAAGCTTATTCAGATGAATTAATCGTTAGATTGAATGAAACTCATTCAGATGAAATTGGTCGTTGATTGGAATGAAAGTCATTCAGATGAATTTGATCTTGATTGGAATGAAACTCATTCAGATGAATTTCGTCTTTACTGGAATGAAACTTATTCAGATGAATTTGGTCTTGATTGGAATGAAACTCATTCAGATGAATTTGATCTTTTTTGGAATGAAACTCATTCAGATGAATTTGGTTTTGAAAGGAATGAAACTCATTCAGATGAACTTGGTCTTGATTGGAATGAAACTCATTCAGATGAATTTGATCGCTGATTTCCAGAGTAACAAGAAAAAAATTCAAGGAAATTTCGCCGTTGTTTAGCAAGAAAGTGATTCATATGAATTTAGCACCAGATTAGGAAGAAGTTATTCACATGAATTTATTTGTTGATTATCAAGAAATTTATTCAGATATATATGGTTATCGGCAAAATGTTGTTGAGTTTAATTTGGTCAAGGCTTAGAAAGAAGTTCATTCAAATGAATTTAGTTGTTGACTTGCAAGAAAGTCATGAATTGATTCGTTGATTAGAAATATTATAATTCAGATGAATCTAGTTACAAATTAGCACGAGAGTCATTCATATGAATATAGTCGTTGATTATCAGGAAAATAATTTAGTTGAATTTTGTCTTTGATTAGAAAGAAAATCATTCAGATGAATTTTATTGTTGTTAATAGGAAATTCTTTTAGGTTAATTTAGTCACAAATTAACAAGAAAAACTTTCATTTGAAATTGTCCGTTAATTAAATTTAGTCGCTGATTAATAAAACGTCATTCGGATGAATTTAGTATTAATTAGAAAAAAGAGACATTGCAATAAAATAGGAAAGTATTCATTCCATATTTCATTTTATTAATACTTTAAATTATCTCATAATTCTAATACTATACATTTAATTTCAATTATTTAAGTTCTGCGAGCTTTCCGAATGCCTGAATTTATTTCTTTCCTATTTTATAAAATGTTATCATTCAGTAGTCATGAGAAATACGAGTATTTGGCTCTTTAGTCTTTCGCGGCAAAAAAAAAAAAAGTTTGATAAAAAATGAAAATAAAATTCAGTAAATTTTTAAGAAATTTATTTTAATGGTATAATCAATGTAATATTTAAAATTAAGTTTTACGTAGCATTTTGGTAATTTAATAATTTTTCTTTTATTTTAAGGGCTGCTGTTTATTAGCTATATATTATTAGGAAACTTGTCCCTCAATTGAAAAATTTTTTTTTTTATTTCTAATAACCCAAACAGATATTGGCTAAGTTTTATACAAAATTAACTCCAGGAACAGCACCAGCACTAATTTCAGCTCCTATACCCAAGTTCAATAAGAATTACAACCCGACATTAAGTTCCATTTCCAACTTTAAAAATATTCCCCTTCAACTCCAGTTTTATAACCCCATCCTCTCTCTCTGCCTTCCAAATCTAAATATTTTTGAATACTTAAAACTCGAGCTCCGGTAACCCTATCACCAACTCCTCACTCCTACTTAGATCATTTATTTCAGACTCCATACAGCTGCTTAGGCCTTAAAGCATCTGGTTTCGGCTCCATACCGTTACCTAAAATAATTAGTAATGGCTATATAACTCTGCTTAGAATATTTCGGTTAAGCACTACTCTCACTCTGAGTATTTGATTTCGGATCAACAGCTCTACTCAGATCATCTGGTACTCTCTCCAAACCTCTCTTATAGCAGCATCTGTTTACGGTTGCTGTTTCACAAGCCTTTTTAGAGTGTCTGATTTATGTTACAATTGAGTCCAAATATATATATATATATATATATATATATATATATATATATATATATATATATATATATATATATATATATATATATATATATATATAAATATATATATAGATATATATATATATATATATATATATATATATATATATATATATATATATATATATATATATATATATATATATATATATATATATATAGTAGTATATTTATATATATATATATATATATATATATATATATATATATATATATATATATATAACTATTTTAAGAGAAACAAAAACACACACACACACACAAACAAACACACACACACACACACACACACACACACACACACACACACACACACACACACACACACACACACACACAATGAAATCATTGAATCTATCCTTCTGACTCTTCCCAAGCCTCCTATTTTTAAATTTTATTTTAAAATCTTTACAAAAATGTTACTTTGGCTTTTTGTTCCTAATGAAATGTTTCGCCATTTTCCTTCCAATTCCCTTTTTTTCAAATGTTATAAACGAAAGAGGTAAGACATTCCAGAGAGAATTTATTTTTGATTCCTTTACCGTAAAATGAAAAACATTTGTTTGAATATACAAGTGCTTACGCTTATATATATATATGTTATATATATATATATATATATATATACATATATATATATATATAAATATATATATATATATATATATATATATATATATATATATATATATATATATATATATATATATATATATATATCCAGTTATGGAAACAAGGGAAAGTTAATGATATATATATATATATATATATATATATATATATATATATATATATATATATATATATATATATATATATATATATATATATATATATATATATACAAGTGCTTACACATATATATATATATATATATATATATATATATAGTTGATCAGTTGATAGTTGACGCTTGTGCAGTGTAGACGTGTGCGATTGTTTCCGAGTGTTTTAATTATGCCAATTTAGCTTTTTAATGTTATTAAGTCTTTTCAATCAAGCCTTAATTGTAAATGTCATCTGTGCTATTTTTTTGCTCTTGCTTTTTTGTGTTTTAAATTTTAATTGTTAGCCAGGTGTTTAAGTATTTGATAATTTTAATATCTGCAAATGTTGATGAATATCAGCCTAACTTTCGCCGTTTAAGATTTTAAGCTAAGTTTTAGTTTATCTATTTATTTTTTCTTTTAAATTTTTGATTTTTAGTTTATTTTACATCATAAATACGTTATAGTTTTTTTTTTTAATTAATTAATATTTTATATAATAAAATATTTTTAGGTTTTAATGCGAAACTCTAGCATATTAACTTATTATGCATCTGTTAACTGGTTAGAGTCGACTGTTCAAACATATTTATTCATTGCTATTTACTGTTTATCTATTTGCTCATTTATCAGTTTTCAAAGATTGTCTTACTCTAATTAGTTTATTGTATTATATTAGATTATATTGTGTACAAGAGCTTGTGTGTTTGTTTGTGCGAGTGGCTGATTGAATGACTGGTCGGAGGAGATGTGGGGTGGGCGTAGGCTGGGGTTTTCTATTGACTTTGCCAACGTGCGTGGCCTGCGTGCTAATCATGAATCTGTGGAATATCATCTCTCTCTAACTCTCTACCTAACATTTTATTATTATCTGAGACCCAGCTGGCAAGGGATTCTTTTTAAAATAAACTTAATATCTCTAACTATAACCTTTTCAATAATTTCCGTCTAAATGGTGGTGTCTGTGCCTATATAAACATAAACACTACTGTAACACGTCTCGAGAATCATGAATCTCCTAATTGATGTTCTTTGGCTAAAAATCTTTCTTCCTGCTACTATCATTAACCTTTGTTTCCTGTTACCGTTCCTTTAATGGAACAGATTTTCACCCTCCTTTTCACTATCTTACTACTTACTCATGAGAGATTGTTACTTTTCCTATCCAAATGCTGAGGCCCTCTATTTAGGGAATTCAACGTACACCACACTGAGTGGTTGGGTTCCTCTCATGCTGGTTGATGTGGAGAAACATTCAATATTCTCAACGATCTGGAACAGTTAATTAAGGGAACCAACACACATATTCCAGATAGTCCTAACCAATTCTTGAATACGCTTGACTTATGTTTCACTACTACTCCTTCTCGATAAATACACCATTTCTCCTCCTATTGGTAACTCTGACCACAATCTTATAGCTCTTAATTATAATACTTTTTCTCCAGCAGCTCCACCATGCCCTAAACGTAATTTCTGGCACTTTAATCGGGCTAATTGGGGGGGCATTGCGTTGTTTTTGCTAACTACTCTTGGAATAAATCCTGCTTTGACTCAGGGAATGCCTCGGTCATCGCAGAAAAGGTTGGTCCCGTAATCACCGATGGGATGAGCAGGTTCATTCCATCTTCAACTAAATCTTTTTCTCCCCAAAATCCATGGTTCGATGGCGCTTGTTCTCACGCTATTCAGGAGAGAGACATTGCGTATCGGGCATTGAAAAACTCTCGTTCTCCTATCACTTACTAATTTTCATTCTGCTTGGAATCGTTGCAGGAATACTATTCGACAGGCTAAGCGCACTTTCACTAAAAGAAAGTGCGACAACCTGCTTGGTTCTCCTACTGATAAAAATTTCTGGCCCCTTGCCAAAAACATTTCTAACAACTTTTGTAAATCTGCCTTTCCTCCCCTTATTCGCTCTGACGGTTCTGTTGCTAACTCTTCTTCTGAAAAGGCCAATCTCTTCGGCCTCCTTTTTTCATCTAATTCTACCCTGGACGATTCTGGCATCCCTCCTCCTACTTCTTCTCCTTTCAGGTTTCCCATGTCTTTACCTGTGATTGCACATGATCGTGTGCATGGGATCCTGAGATCTATGAACGCCAGGAAGGCTAGTGCCCGGATGGCATTCCTCCCCGTGTTTTGAGGGAGTGTGCTTCGAGCTGGCGCTCCTCGTTCAACTCTACTCTCTGTCTTAATACTAATACTTTTCCTCAGTGCTGGAAGCGCGCATATGTCCAACCGATCCCGAAAAAAGGTAGCCGCTCTGATCCTTCAAACTATCGTCCTATAGCTCTCACTTGTATTCTATCTAAAATCTTTGAAACTCTTCTTAACTTTCATTTCCTGGATCATCTGGAGTCTCATTCCCTTCTTTCAGATCATCAGTATATCAGTATGGATTTCGTCGCTCAAGGTCAACTGGTGACATACTTTCCTATCTAACTGATTTATGGTCTTCTGCCCTTAGGGACAATGGGGAGTTCCTTGCATGGCGGCGCTTGACATCCAAAGCTTTGACCGGATATGGCATGCTTCACTGCCTCTAGGCCCTTCCTTTGGGTATCCTCCTCTCTTTGCTTACTCTTGTCTACTTTTTCTCTCCGATCGCTCTATATCAGCACTCGTTGATGGAGCGACCTCTTTCCTCCTTTCCTGTTAATTGTGGTGTTCCGCAAGGTTCTGTTCTATCTCCAACTTTATTCCTACTTTTCATCAGCGATCTCCTCAGCTGTACTTCCAACTCTGTTCACTCTTATGCCGATGACTCAACTCTCCACTCTTCTACTCATTTCAAATCTGCTCTCTTTGCTTCTTAGAGTTGCCTCGTCTTCAGCTTTTCAATTCTATTCTTGCCGATCTGGCTGGGATTTCCCGGTGGTGTCACCGCAACCTTGTAAAATTCAACTCTTAAAAAACTCAACTTCTCTACATCTTCCTCTCAAAAACACCTCCCAACTTTCCTATTTTCTTCGACGGCTCTAACATCTCTCCTGTGAATAACATAAACATTCTTGGTCTTAACATAAACAACAAATTGTCTTGGAAACCTCATATTTCAATGGTTGCTAAGATGGCCTCAAAGAAGCTGGGAGTTCTTTTGAGGTTGCGGGAATTTTTTTCCTCTGCACAGCTACTCCAGTTATATAAGGGCATTATTAGCCCTTGTATGGAGTACTGTTCTCATATTTGGGGGGGACTCCGGCTCCACCCTTATATTGGGCAGGGTTGAGGCTAAAGTTAAGAGACTGATAAACTGTCCCCTACTTTCAAACTCTCTTTACCCTCTATCTCTGCGACGTGACGTTTGCGCACTATCTCTTTTCTATAGGTACTACAACGGTAGATGCTCATAAGAGTTGGCTGCTCGCATTTAACCTCCACTGCGTCGCCCTCGCAATACAAGGGGTGCCATACTCTCGCATGAATTTTCAGTGAGTATTGGAAACCTCAGACTTGTTCGTTGTGGTGCCTCTTTCTTTCCAGCTACTTCTGTTCTGTGGAACTCCTTGCCTTCTTCTGTTTTTTCCAACTATATTTAATCTTCCTCTCTTTAAAGCCCACGTCTGCGCTCACCTGAGAGATTTGCGTTAGGTCGGGATTGGGTGGGTTTTCCCATGTTTTATTTTCCGCCCCCTCCTTGAAAAGGGCTTGTCCCTGAGTGGTGTTTAACTTAAAAATATAGTAGTATATATATATATATATATATATATATATAT
>JABUQX010020719.1:20000-30000 GCA_015478945.1 Trachelipus rathkii
TTGACATATAAATGTTTTAGCATCAAATATACTTACACAATTTTATTAAAAGAAACTTTATTTAAAAAACATATAATGAAATAAATACAGTATACACCGCATAAATTAGAATTGATAGGTTGTTACAGGAAAACATAAGGTCTTAACATATTAAACATTATTATATTTTAAAAAAATGTTACAGAGATGATTACTTAAACAAAAATCTAAAATTGCGAGAGTCAAGGAAATTATACAATATATTTTTATTTTTATACACTGCTATCCAGTGTCCATTGCTCGAAACATCCCTAGGAGAAGTGTTGAAGATAAGTCCAGAGTCGGTATCCAATTTCACAGAGCTAAGTTCATTACAGGCGAATACCCTAAAAATCTTCTTTTCGTTCCGAAAGACATTTAATATTTTTTCTCTTTCATCTTTAATAATTCAAGATTATATTTTGAACTCTGTCAATCTCGATGATTTGAGGATGTTCCACAAATACACCGAGAACTGAGAGTTGAGATGTTAAACTTTGTCCAAATTTGAGATTCAGAGTCCTAATGTTCCCTTTTCTTAGGATATTGAGATGATAAGCATTACAGGCTCAAAGATCAGCTGTGAGATCGTACGTGTATAAATTACTGTTTTCAGCATGTCTCGAGATCAATACCTGTACCGTTATCGCTACAAGATACAGTATTGGCTATTAAATCGTAAAAAGAAAACGCGAACATGGAATGGGAGCCTTCGTATATCACTCATAATCACGACCGATTGGTTGACCATTTCACATGCAAAACGGGATAACCTCTAGTTCGAAATGGTAATTTAACTCAGGGACTTCCCATTGTAGGTTTCCAGAATAAGCCATCGTGTTTCTACAATTCCTATTATTACTTTTCTGCGGTAAGCTGCCATTGACGATGTTAGGTATATTAATACTCGATAATCCTTGGGTAAAGTTAAAAATTTAGTCTCAATTCTCTTGGATTGGATATTTAGCAGTTATCAGTCAAAAAGAGATTCTCGATTTCCATATGTTTTAAGGGGAGATAATTTCACTTTACGTACATAAAGTAAGCATCCAGTAATTTAAAGATAGGTTTTGGAGCTGTAGTTGTTGCTGAAACATTGCTCTGAAACATTAAGGGCAATTGAGGTGTAGATCTGTTAACCTGATGCGGACCGTTCCAACTGAGGGTAGATAAGTCTTTCCTGAGAGATAATATCACCGTTTACACGTCCATAATACTCATACGTGTTATTTTTAATTTAGGAAGCTCCTTGTTCTATGTTTCTCTACATCTTTTAAATTGTAATATCCGCATGATCGTAAATGGGACTCTTTCGCATCTTGAGAATAATTTAGTAAAGTTTCAATATAACTTCGATAAGGGTAACTTGCAGCTGATGCTCTAGAGATTGTTTTCATTTTAAAAAGCACCTCAAGATGATTAAAACATGTATACAGAAAATTTGTCTCGGTGGATACTACGTGATCGGTTCCTGTGAGATCTGAACCATCTTCGTTTACTAACTTTGTCTTCAGATATTAAAAACACATTCGAAAGATCAAGATATCCGAAGTGCCGGGGATATTGAATTCGAGAGTTACATATCTGTATTTGTGATTGCGTGAACTGGGTTAATACTAATAAAATTGGATCTCACTCACACTGCAGTCTGTGTAGGGTTCACGGAGAAGAGATCCAATTCACTCTTTCAACAATCAGTGGACTGGAGGGATGGAGGAAATGCATATTGCTGATACAATCGTCTGACGTATAATGAGGAGAGATTTTTGTTTAATACACTTCCTTTTATATACGAAATAGCTACAGGTTGTCATTATTTATATAAAAGTTACCACATATCACGTTATTAGAGGGCGAACACATCAATACACTTTTCTTTAGTGGTCCTTTCCTATTCCTCTTTATAGGTTTTTTACGTCGACCTACAACCTTGACCAGTCATCTTACACCGTATTTTTCGTTTAACATCATCTAGCATTTCATCAGAAGCATCGGTTAGTCGACGGTTTTACAGTCCGGTTCGAGGGTCGACACACTCATAGTCTCCTGGAAAGTATCTATACCTGTCCTAGCTGCTTTTTTAGCTAGGTATTTACCTCCTGATTTAATCAAGGGGATAGCACGTCGGAACAACGAAGCGAAAAATCCACCTAAACCATACCCCCTCTGCATTCTTGACCCCCTGAAGACTCTTTCTCTTTTCTTATTTCACTATTTACCGGAGCTTCCTTTCTTTATGGTGTAATCTTACACCACTGCGTGTTACCATGTGTGATATGGGTATGGATTACTTCGAACATCTCTTATATTTTACACTCTCACTGTTTTAAAATGAGCATTATTCAAAAAGCGTATATAGTGTACCACCTGCGAAAACCTGCTTATAACTTTCTGGTAATCTTTAGAAAATGTATCACTCTCAAGTAAACTGCTGCCTAGTCGTTCCAAACATGGGGGCGCGGGTTCTACAATATCACTTGTAAACATACGCTACACCTGGGTCGTGTAACATCTTTGAAGGGTCACATACAAAATGTAATGAATCATCGGTATTGTGTTTTGCTACAAGTTTATCTATATACTCTTCCATCGTAGGGATGTACCGTATTAATTCATTTTACAGGCCGCTTTTGATATCTTTAATTCTCAATATAGAGTCATCACGTAAGTAACTACAATTTACGAAACCAGTCTGAAGTGTGGAAAATAAAAATAAACTTCTATCTTTCAGGTTTACTTGAGTTGAGACTTTAAGATGATTAATACATTGTCCTCGAATGTTTTATTAACTATAAATACTAAATCTTTACATATACGACTGATTCAAATTGTTCGTTAAGTTATGCAGACTGTCGGTAGAGATTTATAGAGACTCGTTTATTTAAATTATCTTTCAAGAAATATTCTCTGTCATCTCTCACGATAACATCCATATCAGCGTTTAATTTTTAATACATTTGAATAACATGCTCAGCATTCTAAATATCTTAAATGCCATATGGGTGAATTCAAGGCATATTCTCTATATTTTGGCGTCAAGGAAATCGTTTCGTCTTAAACCCTACTTCATACATTTCTCGTTCGATTTTATTGACTCAATAACTCTGTAGAAAGTCTGATATTTTATGCTTCAGGAATGTAGATCATAGAAGCGATGACGGCAACGTTAAATATAAATGATCTTCACTCTCCATATTCACAAAGTAAACTGATCAATGTTTCTTAATTTCAATAGCATTTATATAACTATTAAACTTCACTGGAAAACCTACCCATTTGACAAGATACTGTTTATTCTTACCTTTCCCTTTAGATCCTAATATTTTTTCTATTTTATACTCGTGACTCTTAGGGTCAAAACGTATTTTTTGTATTTCTTGTTCATAGAATCCTCCTTTTATTTTTTCACCATCTAAATCCTCAAGATATTTAGTATAATTTTAACCTATCTCTCGGGAATTCTCTGATGGTATCTACTTTAAAAACTTTCTCTGGACCATCCAGCTTTTCATACCCTTTTCTTGAAATTTTCATCAGTTCTTGGATACTCTCACATAAATCTCCAGCTTTTAACACCCGTGCTTGTTATCTTTTTATTTTTCAACCCTTTGTGATAATAGGTGACAGAAGGTTTTGTCTTTGCATCTCTACAGGGGTATTCTTTAAGTGTTCTATGATAAATCGATTATAGAGTAAGCCAGTTTGTAGTATTATCGAAATATTTAATTGTATTTCATCTTCGTGATATACCTTTGCATTCTTCTTTTATAGTTCTTTTGTACCTTTCAACTATAGCAGCATTTTTTAACTGAAAATGTGTTTGTAGTACCCTATGTCATACTCAGTAATAATTCTTGAAACTCCCTGCCTAAAAATTCTGTACCTTTATCTGCTCCATATCATTTGGGGATATCTGTCATCTACATTTATAATTTCTCTGACTGCTGCAGCAACAGTCTTTGATTTTTTATGTTCTAAAGCCCTTAACCATAAGTATCTGGAATATACATCTATCACAAAAAGAATATATTGATATCCGTCATTGTAAGATTTATATTTTATCATATCTGTCAAATCTAAACTGCCATACGTTATCTAAATAGGGGGCTATGGTTTTCCGTGTCGGAATTTTTTCGTATAGGTTTATGAAGGGTAAAAGCATCCTCACCTTCTAAATATATTTTCAATTCTTTTTTATTAATATGAGGAAACGTTGATGCGAACCTTGAAAAACCACCGTAACTATATGGCTGTTTCACATAATATGAGAGTCCGTAGGGATCATGTTTCCGAAAGCTGCACTATGGTAACAGGAAAACTACATTTATACTGGGAAAAGGGCAAGAATACCAACACAAAGTCCTAAGAAACCAAAACAAGGCTAGAGAAATACCAAAAAAGAGAAAAAAAAACTTTGTTGAATCACTGGACATCCTGTTTGATGTAGCCACTAAATGTAGCCTGGAAATAATAAAAATTGAGAAAGATAAACCATTCTTTTTGAAACAAAGTGAACGTGCCCTTCTAGGCTGCATTGTTGGAGTAAACAGAACTTTAACTGACAAAGAAAGAAGAAAGATAGTTAACCGTCACGAAATAAGATAAAGAAAGAGAAGAGTGAATGCAAGAAGGCTCCAAGATATATCTGAAAACAATTGAGAATACATAAGTAAGTTAATTTTATTGAATTACAGAATTAGGCGTTAATAGAGAAACGTACGTCGTTAATTCTAATCGTTACAAAAAAAGTAACGGCTGTTATCATTTAAAAGCATTTATTCGGAAAGAATGTTAGCCGGAAGTTAACGTTAATCGTTAAGGTTTAACCGTCTTCAAATTTTTTTTTTTTTTTTTTTTTTTTTTTTTTTTTTTTTTTTTTTTTTTTTTTCTTTTTTTTTTTACGTTTATCACCACACTCACGGCAGAAGCCCTATTCAAGAGGGATGTGCACGCCAAGAATTCATCCGCTAGCGGCACAATTACAGCAGAATTAACATACGACGAGGCTTAAAGTGAGGGAGATTAAATTAAGCAGGACAACAAGAAGATGGAAGAGAGAGTTCCACAGAACAGTGGTGGAAGGAAAAAAGGGAAACACCCGCAGCAAAATCTAGGCTGAAGTTACCAATGATCAGCACAAGAACTCGTTTGCGCAGATACAGCACCTCTTGTGCTACTAGTGAGGGCGTCGTAAAGGTGGGTGGTACGCGCAGAAGTGGTAAGTTCCCTTCGAACACCTGCCCGCTGCGATACCTATCAGAAAGAGGATAGAGCTACCAACATACGCGCCGCAAGATAGCGGTTGAGTGCGGAAAATACATAACGAGTTTATAAGCCTTTTTGGCTTTTGATTCGAGCCCTCGTCAAAAGCCCGCTGAAAACCAGAGCCCCAATATTCGAGAACATTCTCGTATTACAAGCGGATGAGAACCCTTTTATAGGCTGGAGTTAGTAACTAAGAAGAGGGAAAAAAAGTAACAGTCTAAACAGAACTTCCAGATTTTTTTGAGGCGCCCCAGCCAACCTTTGTGATGTTGAGGTTTCCAAGACTTTTTTTTTCATGTTAAGGCCAAGATGTTTATATTTGGTTCAAGCAGGTGAGACGTTAGAACCATCGAAAAAATAGGAAAGTTAGGAGGTATTTAGAGAGCGGAGATTTGCAGAGTTGGGTTTTTCTTAAAGAATTGAATTTCACAAGGTTGAGACGACCCACCGCAAATTCTATCTAGCAGCGAACGAATAGAATCGAAAATTAAGACAGAGAGCAATTCATAGAAGTAAAAGATGGCAGCAGGAATATGAACATCGCAGGTGAAGATGAAGGGTCGAGTCATCGGCATGTGAGGTGGATAGAGTTGATGTGCAGGTGAGAAGATTAACATTAATGAAAAGTAGAATAAAGCTAGGATGATGAGACGAAACACCACTAGTGACAGAAAAAGAAGAAGGAAGTGCGTCCATCAACCGATAGCCGATGTTTAGCCACTTGAAAGAAAGCTAGACATTTAACGTAAGGCAACAGGAGGAAACCCAAAGGAAGGGAGGTTGGAGAGCAATGATGCGTTGCCATACCCGGTCAAATGCTTTGGATATGTCAACCCACTAACGCAGGGTCTTGCCAGTAGGTTCCTTCAAGAGTCGGAAAACCAATAAATCGGTTAAATAGGAAAGTATTTCGCAGTAGACTTTGAACACCAAAAGCGACGTACTAGCGATCGGAAAGAGAGAATGAGATTCCAGATGGTCTAAGAAGTGAGAGATGAGAAGGGTTTCAAAAGATCTTAGATAGAATACAAGTGAGAGCAATAGGGCGATGAGTTAGAAGTATCAGAGCGGGTGCCTTGTCTTCGGAATAGGCTTTGACATGTGCCGTGCGTTCCAACACTGAGGGGAAAGTGCTTAGTATTTAAGACAATAAGAGAAATATAGCATGAACGAGGGGTTGGTGTCAGCACGTAAGCACATTCCTCAAAACTCGGGATTTTTTCAACCCCTGTGTTAAACCATTACTGAAACTGAGAGTAATAACCGAGCAAATACATAAACACATTTTGAGCCGATTGAGAGAGCGTTTAGAAATTTTGATGAAAAAAAAAGTTTTCTATTATCGAAAAATTGAATCAAGTACAATTTGAAAAATTGATAAGGGAAAAGATTTTGATAAACTACGTAAATTAAGTTACGGTTAACGGAGTGTAGGGGAAAAATTTTAAACGTCGTAATAGTCGCGTACTTCTTTTCGAAGTTAACGAAGCGTCTGAAAAGTAACGGAAAACAATTAACGAGTTAATTAACGGAGTAACGCTTTAACGCGTTAATGCCCACCTTGTGCAAATAGCATTTGGTAAATGAAAATTATAACAAAATTGCTAATTTATGTTCTTTCCGTTTTAGAGGAGTAAGTGATTGTGAGTCATGAAATCGAACGTTGAACATCAGAAATATATCGTCCATTCGTAAATAGTGACATCTTTCTTACTTCCAACACTATCAGAGGAAAAAAATTTGAGACCGAAAGAAGCATAATGACCAAAACATTATTCTGCAGCTTCGGACATATGTTCAAATAAAGTTCTGAAAGGATGCACGTTCGATCTAGAGTGAACGGCGTCTGTGAAGCAGTTTATTAATCCTATCCGATAATGTCGTCATAAATAACTCAATCCGAAAACACGAAATACATATCGCAAATACAGCTGCTGATTTCATTGAATATGGTTTGACTGTATGAGTGACGGAGTTCGCATGGCAAGGTCGCGGGTCGAATCCACAGTTCGGATCCTAGGCTAGAAATTCACCTAGGAGAAAGTTTCCCTTCTAGAAGAATGGGCTATGCCCGTTGAGGCTGTGAACTTTCTTCTAAAAAAAAAATAAATAAAAAAAAAACTTACAATTCTCAGGATTAAAATTTCTTGGAACTGAAGCTCGTAGAAGAATTGTATCGAGTGAAATGTTGAACGTCTATCTATTATGGCACATTTCAGACTAGAATAAAAAAATAATAAGTAGTTCCACATATTCCAGTGGTCATGGCTTTGAAAATAATGTTCAGCAGCGACAGACGCCACTGAACATGGGGGATCAATAGGAAAACGTTTCAAGCACTAGTGTTTGATACAACAGCTGCAAACACTGGCAGAATAAATGGAGCAGCCGTTCGTATAGAATCGAAATTAAATAAAACTTACTTTAGCATGGAATACCAAACTATCAGTCGTTTCGAAATTATTATCTATCTTAACAGTTTTCCGTGGATAAGTACCTTCTTCAACTGACCCAAATTGCTTGTTTCGGGAAATTGGAAATATTTCTGGCCAAGATTATAAAAAAGTTGACAAGTATGGATAAAGACATGAAAAGGTCTTGAATGAAGAAAAATTTTCAAAAATAGATAAATTTTTGATTATTGTCAAACTGTCCAGAATCGCCAAGGCCTAACAGCACATATAAATAATAAATATTACAAAACAAATTTTGAACTAGCTTTGATTAATGTATGGAAAGAGAGAATTTCGTGTACTCTTCAAGAAGACCTAAGACTGTCATTACACCGATGCGATTGGCGAAAGGAATTTATGTTCTAGAAAATTTAAACAAAGTTTCGTGAAAGCAATCCACTTGAACCACAAGAGTCTAGCACTATTTGAGAAATATTCTTTCATAATAAAGTTTGTTACTGCACATTGACTAGTTTAAAGCTTCCTGGCGGTGAGAAGAACCATTAGCGATTTAAATTTGGAGATTACTATTTGGTACCCAAGTAAAAAATATCTAAACACACAGTGAAGGAAGTTTTCAAAAATCGACCTTACTACAATTTGAATGAAGACAATGTTCTTATTTTATTATTATTCTGATAACGAAGATTGAATTAATGTTGTTTAAAAAAAATTTAAAGTTGTCGATAAAACTTGTGCACATATATTATAACTTTGATGTGATATTGTTGTTATTCTCCAAATATTGTTTTACGGGCATCAGATCTTGAGAAGTTTTTAAAATCTTCATATGATGATTTCATGTTTCAGCTTATAACTCCACATACTCGAAAAATGTTCAAGAGATTGAAAATAAAAGAAGATTTCTTAAAATTACATCCGTCGGAATGGGAAGACAAATGAAACCATTAATTGAAAGGCCAAGAAATACTACGTATTTCGAAAGTAATTAAGGATGCAGCAGAGAGGAAATCTAAAACTTGTACAAATTAATTACCTAATAACAAAAAAGTATGATTAACAAAATCATATCTTTTACAAAATAAGTACTCGACGAACAGTGTCAAAATCTTGAAAATGATTTCACAAATTCTCACTTGTCTAATTTATATTCTTATTCTTCCAGGTTATTGAAGATCATCATGTCCGAAATGTTTCCAAACTACTAACTTAAAGAACAGCTTAATCAGAAAGTATAAGAATTAAATAAAAAATGTAAACTTAATCTACAAATAACCTTGAACATAAGTGACTCCTGATTTGATTGTATATTTCTAAATTCAGTATATCAAAAGGAGACATATCCTTATTAATTACTTTTCATGCATCAATTTCAGTCGAATACAGTCGACTCCTTGAAGTCTTTGGAGCAAGCACCCACATGGGTGAATGTTATTTTGCTGGATGTCTTTGGGAGCAACGTTCACCATCACGGGTTAATCTTTATATATGTGGATCTGAAGATTGAATTTTAAAAAAAAAAGAAGGGGTTATTTATATATATAATGCGAAACAAAATTAGGTCTTCCCGAAAAAAAAAATAAAAGTTGAAAAATAAGTGGCACGTCCTTTATTATTTATTATTATAATTATTATTATTATATTTATGTATTATATTATTATTATATTATTATTATTATTATATTGATTATTATTATATTATTAACTTATCTATTATTATTATTATATATTATTTATTATATATTATTATTTTATTATTATTATTAATTTTATTATATTATATACTATATATATATATATAGTATATATATATATATATATATATATATATATTTATATATATATATATATATATTATATATATATATATATATGTATATATATATATAGTATATATATACTATATATATTATTCATATATAAATATATATATAATATATATATATATATATATATACTTATATTATATTAATATATATAATATATATATATATTATACTATAGATATATATTATATATATAATATACGTCGTAAAGAACTTTTCCTTCTTTGCCATCTTAAATCTAATTCTATATTCACTCCCTCAATGAGATTATAAGGCTTCAGAATTTTTGTATTCAATTATTAAAGAAACCTATTGCTACTGAGTGCTCGTATTGGAGGCGTTAAAAATTTAAAGTTATTTCTAAAGAAGATATTAAATAATTTGAACTATACCCTTCAGTGAAGCAGAAGTCCTAACTCACTATTATAAGAGAAATTGTAGAAAATTTTTTAAAGGAATTCTTTCCAGAACAAGTGG
>JABUQX010020719.1:35000-37500 GCA_015478945.1 Trachelipus rathkii
AGTTTGTGTTTTTGAAATGGTGCTCGGATGAAGCAAAAATTCTCAAAAACAAACACTAATTTTCCTTTTACTCGCTCCTCTTTCCTTTCGACTTATATATATATATATATATATATATATGATATATATATATATATATTAATATAATATATATATATAATATATATATATATATATACTATTATATATTATATACTGTATATAGTATATATATATATAGTATATTTATATAATATATAGTATATAATAAATATATATTAACTAAAAAAACCATATTAAACAGTGACTTGAATAATTATTGCCACTCCAGAGGAATAAAAAAACGGTATATAAGTAAAACTTTATGGTGAAAATTGTTAGCTGTCGGAGGTCACACCCGTACCTCCTCCATCTTTGAGGCAAAGAAAATAAAATTTTTATTTTTCCTTTACCTGAAAAGATGGAGGTAAGGTAAATCGTTGACCACCGAAAGGCTGCAATTTTTAATAAAATTATCTTAATAATTATACGCTTTGTATTCCTCGGAGTGGCAATATATATATATTATATATATTATATATATATATATATATAATTATAAATATATAATAATATATATACTATATATATATATATATATATTATATATATATTATATATATAATATTATATATATATATATATATATTAGTGTTGTAACTTGGGTCATAACTTTGGCAGGAGACCTTGTCTATTATTCCAACTTTCGAATTAGCTGTAAGCACATTTATATAATAAGATACCTTTTCACAATAAATGCATTTAAAAATACCTACTCTATTATTTGAAAAGTAGAACTACTAAGAAATATTGTGTTTTTCAGACTTTGCAAGAAAATGCTCTATGCATCTATCTAGTATCTATCTATCTATCCATCTAGTAGTATCACTCTATTTAGTATCTTTAGTGAGAGTGTGTTACCCAAGATGGCAACTATTCACAGCTCAAAAAGAAATGGACTTTCACTTGAAAATCCTAAAATGATTTTATTTTGTACCACATTTTCCGAATCTTAAAATTTTAATAATTTAATAACTAGTCATTTCCCTATATTTTAAAAAATAATAAATTACTGTGGTCAACAATGAGTTTTGATTAAAAAAATTTTGTTTCATTAATTTAAAAGTAAAAATTGGAACTTTTATAAATCGATTTGTTAAAATCAAAAATTGTTTAAACTGAAAATATGCTCGTTATTTATTTTTTTGTATTCATCTAATAATGAAATTTTTGGGAAAAGATATAATATAATTGGGCGTAGGGGTGGTTTAGATAAAGCTTTTGGATCTTTTTATCAGTTTTTTCCCAAATAATAAAATAGTAAGCATTTTTTACGGGCACTGTATTAAATACAATAATTAAATAATTAATATAAGTTAAATTGGGCAGTGAACATGATATGTACGGTGAGAGATTAACGAAATAAACAATTGGTATCTCGACTTTCAGTGAAGAAAACTAATCAGAGAAAACATCTTAAAACAGCGCTTTTCCACAAATCTATCAATATTTCTGATGCCCAATATACACCACTTGAAGAACAATATCAACCCTGGTCCACTAGGTGACTGCCCAAGGAATCCACTTTGGGAAAAATATCAAGAGATATCAATTAAGTGAGATGTAAAAAATGTCTTTCGATTCTGCCAAAGAGTATTGACAATTTAACAAAGTGAATATCATGGTCGAATGAAGAAAATGACAAACCTTATGAAGACACTGAAATGTCAAATTTCGCTTTCCAATAATATAAAGAATTTGAGAGCAATCACAAAGCCTTAAATATCTTCAACTCTTAAGTACTCATTATCGAAATATGGGATTAGGCCAATTGAAATATCTCAAAATTGTCAAACAGTAGGTTAGTATAATATGATATGTTGTTGTTTTTTAACTGTATTTGAATTCTTTGACAGGATGACCACAACACTTTATCAGACTGCACTGATATTTAATTAAACCTGATAGGAGACAAAAATATCAAGGAAGATATCAGAACATCAGAACAAAAATTGAGACGATTTAATGAAGTTGCAATTTAAGAAGTATTTATTGAGCCATTTATTTAGACCATAGAATGAAATGAAGACAGTAAGGCAAAGAGGATTCCCCAAACTGCAGATGAGATGAATGCACAGTGGTGTTGACTAATTTGAGATTGAGGATTCACCAGTATTCTCAAGAACAACTCAAAAATCAATGCACAAACTATCCCTGCTGAAGTACTGACAGTACATAAAACTTAAAGCTGTTCTAGAAGTGGTAGAGATTAAAGAGTTTCTGCTCCCATATGATTTCAATATCATATTAATTTATTGCTAATTACATTTTTTTATTTATTTCATTTTTTAGTTTTTCCCATAACCTTTTACCCAGTTTTTCCAAAGTTTTTTTCTTAGAAAACTAAGATTGAAAAACTAACTACTCTTCTTCTCTTACCAACCCTGATTGGGCGAGTAACAAAACCTCAATTAATGTATTG
>JABUQX010020719.1:45000-62209 GCA_015478945.1 Trachelipus rathkii
ATATCAAAACTCAATAAACAGCACCAGTAGTCACTACCAACCTATCACCCCATCAATAATATCATATACAGCAATACAACATCTTACCATACACCCTATATATAATATATATATAATGCTATGCGATACACACCTATACTAAATATCATCCTTTAATAACTATAACCTACCCTCCCTAACAACACAACTCCTGAACCACATCACCACAGAACCACAATTATAATAAGATTAGTAACACGCACCTTCCCCAATATAATAGACTGTCCAAAACTACCTAATTAACCAACCCATACCATACTATACACTCAATATCAACCTATACTATACATACCAAACGTACTATATCATTATATATATATATATATAATATATATATATATAGATATTTATATATAGGCCTGTTATGTTTTAAGACTCCGTCGGTTTTCGATCTTTTTTTTTTGTTTTTTTTTTTAACAATATTGCTAAGTTATCTACATGACTACTGACACATAATTTCAAATGGTCAGATTATACAATGATTCAAAATTCGAAATATTTTAATAACATATTTAAAAATCACAATCTTATATCATAAATTTTAAAAAAATGAAACTATCCAAAAAGTACGATCACGTATACAGAAAAACAATTACACTATTTGTAATAGCGTATAAAGCTTATTACAATGAATGTAATAAAGCAAAATCAAAATTAAAGAATTTTTTTTTTTTAATCAGTAAATGGACCATATATTCTCGAAAAAGTAACGAACACTTACAGAGAAAAACCAATTACATTATTCTGGAATTCAGCGCGTGCCAAAGCTCTAAAATGGATGAAGAATGTGTATAACAAATCCAATAAATAATAAAAAATAATTAAAAAAAAAAAATTAGGGGGCTCGAGCCGACGAGGGCGACACAGAAAGGAGACCTTTTCCAATTACCGTAGGGGAGGGCGATGAGAACCCACCGACGACACACCAAATACCAAAGAAGCGGGTTCGGAGAACCCTCCCGGAGGGGGAAATAGTCCTCCCTGTCGTTCCCCCGGAAGGCGAGAGACCCCGACTCCTTCCATCTTTGCGGTTTACCCTTGGTATTCCTTAGTTAAAAAAAAAAAAAAAAATTAACAAGTAAATTTACTTTAGATCATAGACTAAGAATATATACTTAAAAAAAAAACAAAAAAAAACAATCTTGAAGAATCTTAAAAACATAACAGTCATATATATATATATATTACTTATGACCGCCTCCCACATAACTGTGTGATGGTGTTAGCAATAAATCTGGAATGCTTAGGCAATATTAATATTCAGGACTGATTATGAAATTGTATTGTTCGAGGTTTTACAATTAATTGCAAACCTTGGCGGAAGCTTTTGCTTCCTAAGTGAATCCTGATCGCAATGTACTCCAATAACTATTACCTTCATTTATTCCTACATGTCTATTCTGCTTATATTATAACGCAGCTATCTCTCACTGAACAATCAAGTCACCTTCCATTTACGGAGTTTCATCCCTTCCAACTCAATGTGCGCATAGTTTCTGTGCGGACGCGTATAAGAAGCCTTTTTTAGCCAAACTCTTATCATTAATTCTAAGCATCTGTCCCATGCCATCTCAGTGCCTTTTGATTTTCTCTTCCACCAGACATCTCTCCTAACAGCAAATGGCTCTTATCTTTACATTTCTAATAATACCCTTTCTCTTTATCAGCCAAAAATATCTCGTGATACGCCTGTCAATTTTTACAAAGAATCTTCTTCATAGTGTTTTTTTTCGCTTCTTAGAATTTTCTTAAATGCCCAACGTCTTATGACTTGCTCAATATATTATATATATATATATAGCTTATATATATATATATGATATATAATATATATATCATATTATAGTATATATATATATATATATTATATATATATTATAGTATTATATATACTATCTACTATATTTTCAAACAATTTCATTTTGTGCTTTCTGGATATATTTCGCCTTTTCCATATTTCTCTAATATTATACTAACAATATTTTACCCTCCGTAACCCTATGGTCATATCTCTCTCTTTCGATCCCTCCGAAAACTCAAAATATCCATCTCTAGGTACCTAAAGACTGCAGTTTCTGCAAGCCTTCCCCTCCCATTCAACTTAATGATATTAAACCCAGACTGACCTTCATCTTCATTGACATTTGCATCATTTTTCAAACCTTTTCCTTTAGCAGGATTAATTTTTTGAGTTGTCAATTTACCGCTTTGGCAACACGTCTCGAACTCAAAACTATAAATTCTTGTAGATTTTAGATTTGAATCAGCCAGCCCCAACATGGAATTGCGGGTCAAAAGCAAATATTGAAAACGTTGACCGCAACTAAGTTATCCCTCATGTGGATACATATCAACCCCTTTCCATCTATATCCTTAACTCATTATCTATTAAGATATTAAATAACCCCAGAGATATAACACAACCCTGTCTAAAACCAATTTCTACTTTAAACAACTTTCTTTCCTTCCTGTTAATCGTAGACGCAATGCTGCTGGCTGCCTCTCGTCTCTCTCGTTCTCTCTCTCTCTCTCTCTCTCTCTCTCTCACGTCTCTCTCTCTCTCTATATTATATAATATAGTATAATCATTATATATATATATATATATATATTATTATATATATATATATATATATATATATATATATATATATAATATATACTATATACTATGATATATATATATAATCTTCCTCTCTTTAAGAGCCGGCGTCTTCGCCCATCTGAGAGATTTGGCTTTAGGTGTTGGGTTTTGGAGCACGGCCCTTGTTTTTTATATTTTTACCTTATTGATTGTCTCCCTCCTTGAATTAAGTGGTTCTGGTGTCACAGTGGTGGTGGTATCTGTAGATATATATATATATATTATTATATATATATATATATGAATAAGTTCACTATAATATATACCCTTAGTACTATAGTATTACCTCGTCCGTACTAAATATATACCGTATAATGCTACTGATATATATATGAATATTATATATATATATATATTATATATATACCCGAGAGCAAAAATTTGACCAACCCAGCATATTTTACTATGAACAATGTTAGCTTCTATTTGATGTATTATATATAAGATAATTGGTTTGAAAGATCACTTCATTGCTGTTAAAATGAAATCATTTAAAGGTATTATTGTTAACTTCCATCCTTTTACAAGAGTAGGAATAAAAAAGGAGGAAACGAAAGGAAAAGAGGAACTATGGAACATTTGGCCTTTCAGTAAGAAATGAGTGATAAACTGATTATAGTTAGCTGTTCTGACTAGCTCTGTTTTATAACATACATGTTCCTTCCATCCAAGTTCTCTCTGACCAGAGAGCCGAGCTGAAGGCCACTGTCAGGTTGCCTCCTGATATCGCTAGAGTAGGAATAAAAAAGGAGGAAACGAAAGGAAAAGAGGAACTATGGAAATTTGGATTTCAGTAAGAAATAGGTGATAATGAAATATATATTTTTGACAGCTTGTGTTATTAAAAACATTTCCTTCCATCCAGTTTCTCTTGGACCAGAAGCCGACTGAAGCCTCTCAAGTTCTTGATCTTCGCACAGGACTCAGTTAACGTATTGTGGCTAGAGGGTGCAATTTAGGCAGTTCAAAGGTTCGTCGTGTTTATCGAAAGTTTCTGGAGACTGGTGAATACACTGGGGGAGCAGGATCAGGATCGGGAAGAGGTCTAGCAAGGAAAGCACAAGATAACCGATTCATCATATCGAGGTTTTTGCTAAACCGAGACCTCGCCGGTTTGCAACTGCAACTTCAACTGCAACAGTAGCTCTGGGACGTACGAGGTGTGGCAGTTAGTGAATGGACAAGGAGGCAAAGCCTGGGGGAGAGGAACTTGATTCCCAATCTTCCAACAGAGCGCTCAAAATTGATCCCAGCACACCAACAATCACATCTTAGCTACGCACGTGAACAATTGAATTGTATCTTAGAACAATGGGGGGAAGTTCTGTTCTCGGATGAGACAAGGATTTCTCTCCACGGTAATGATGAAAGATGGAGGGTGTACAGCAGACCCGTAGAGCGGTTTGCGTAGTGCTGAACAGAAGAAAGAGTCAGCTACGCGGAGGTTCTTGTTTGGTTTGAGCAGGTATTCCGTAAGTAAGCAAATATGACCTCGTCTATGTGGTTGGACCGAATAAAGGACATCGCAGAAGTAGTCTAATGGTCATTCGGTACATCGAGGATATTCTTACTGATCATGTCGTGCCTTACACCAGAGGACTTCGTATTAGTGCGCGATAATACCAGGCCTTATATCACTTCATACTGTGAATCAGAACATCAAACACGTCGACATCTCTGTCCTGTAGTGGCCAGTACGCAGTCCTGACATTCTTGCTCATGCTTCAGTGATGGTGACAACTGTAAGAAAGAAAGTACGGGATCTTAAGACAACAGTCGGAAAATAGTGGGAGAATATTCCATATGATCTTATTGTAACGTTAATCAGGCCTATGAGAAACCGAATTGAAGCTGCTATCATGGCACGGAGAGTAACACAAGTTATTAATGATAATTTTCTTTCAACATCTCTTTTCTTTGTTGAAATCCAAATTTTCTTAGTTCCCCTTTTTCCTTTCGCTTCCTTACTTTCCATTGCTGCCCAAAAAAACGGTTCAAAATATAACTGTAATACCCTTAAAAAGGGTACTTTTTAACACCAATAAAGTGACGTTTCAAACCACATATCTTTTATATAATAAATATAATACATAATAAAGTAGTTAATTCTATTCAAAATAAAATGTGCACTGTGACTCGATATATTTGCTCGCGAGTAAATAATATATATATATATATATTATAATATAATATATATATATATAATATATATATATAATATTATATACTATATATATATATTATATATATATATATATTATATTATTTATTTATATATACTATATATATAATTTATTATATATTATAATGTTGAAAAATAACTACATAATTTCACACTGCTGGGATGTGAACCTGTAGCAGTTGTTTATACTATATATAATATAAATATATAATTATATATATATATATATATATAATATTATATATATATATATAATATATAATATAGTCTCAATTTTTATATATTTTATTATACGTACATATATATATATATAATAGTATATATATATATATATCATATATATTATTATATTTTAATTATGTATTTATAGATATATAGTATATATATATGATATAATGATATATATATAATATTAGTAAGAGAAAATAAAGAATTTGTGTGAAACAATAATTTAAAAACTCTCATATCAACTTTCAAGTTAGTAAAATTATACGATTTGTTACTGCTATTTTAAACACTCTAGAGCGTAGTAACAGTCACTTTAGAAGTTACCATAAGTTGAGTCGTGGTTCAGCATATACGAAACCTTAAAAACATCCTCATTTAAATCAGATTCAGTAGTTGTGGCCACCGAGACCTATCTCAATTCAAGTTTCTTGAAATTTTAGCTAATTAAATTTTATTAAAATGTATTTGATTATATTGGTGTCAGAGATGAGTCATATTTCCGCCTGTAAATATACTTTTGAAGAAGCAATAGTGATAATAAATAATGACAAACTTACAGCGTTATGAAAATTGAGGTTGAATCATAAACAGCACAGAGAGAGAAAAGAGAGATAAGAGAAACAGAATATTTACGATTTTCTACATTGAAGGAAGAAGTTTTTGGAGACTTGAAAGTAAAAAATGTCACACCTCATTCCGGTACTAATATATATTATATAAAAGCAAGTTTGAGAGTAACTACGTGCACGATATTGAATAAGCCGTGAATATGACAGAATTATTAATTTTGTGGACTACGATTAAAGAAGGAAGAGAAGACATATAAAAAGATTTTTTTTAAAAGGTTTTTGGGTGTGATTGTCAGATATATATAAATGTGATGTTTCATCTCCCTTAAGAAGTTAATAAGGACAAGTTCCACATTCTCTCCTTAAAGAGAAGCCGGAAATATGTTATGTAAGAGCTGATATAAGCAACATCTAATGTAAAGGGGATGCAATAATTCGTCGGGCAGAAAATTATTGGAAGAGCTCAGTAAGAATTGTTTTAATCAGACAAAATACATACCTCACATTTTCGAAAACGTGTTATTTACGAGTGTCAATGAAAAGTCAACTTCTCTCAAGTTCGCGAGGTCATGAAGGGTGTTTTTTTTCTGTCTCGAGTAACAGCATTTGCTTTTCGCCATTTAAGAAATGTTCTCATAAACAAAACGTATCCAAAAATATTTTAGAGAAGACCTGTATGGATTGATACACCTAAAGGAGGAGGAGTAAATGGGCGTCGTCATAATGATGAAAGATTCTTCCACCGGACTATACAAATTTTCTTCATCAAGATTCTGTAGCATTCACTACTTTCTTCTAATTTTAACTACGCTGAACACTACATTTTTTCCATTAAACCTCACAAACTCAGCTTATCAGAAACTCAAGCGTCTGAACCTTTGTCGGCAAACCATTCTTTGTTACATCCTACATTCTCTACTCTCAATTTGTTCCAAAGGCTGCTGTTGCTCTCATCAGTGCAACGATGTTGCATTTCTAATAATTACGATAAAGAAACTTTAAATAACTTCGCTACCCTTTGACTTTAACTCTCGTGTTAACACACGCGAGCGCAAAACTTTCCTATACTTCTTATTCATTTCCTTAATATTTCAGCTCCAAAGTGAACCACAAACTGATTTTTACTTCTTTTTCTGAATACATTTTATCAATTCATTTCAGTATTTACTTTTCCTATAGTGCCTAGTGAAATCTCGTTTGGACTTCTCTACCCATAAAACTTTGAGTATCTAGTGAAGCTTCTTACTCGTATCATCGATCATCTTGAAAACACCCTATGCATGCTCAGCTTTTTTTTAAATCTTTTTATCTATCACCTTTATACTTTTAATTATTTCTAACGAATTCATCCGATCCTTCCTTTTTTATAAAATATTTATCTTTATAAGTTCTCTGTCGGAACGATCTTCGAGCACGAAAAGTACTGAGTATTTGAAAAATTCAAAATTGTAGATTTCGTGGTAGAATTCCTTTGAGTTTGCCTGGAGTGATATTGCTTTAAAAATAAGAACATTATAGAAAATTAAGAGATTGTTGCCACAATGTTTCTCTCTTGCCAGAAGCTTTGAATTCCATTTTCTTACATTTCAACAAAAACTCAGAAATCTTGGACCAACTAAATGTTTTTATGTCATTTGTCACCTGTAACATGAATCTTTTTTGACCTTTGTAAGTTTGTAACCGTACTAAAAATTTTCAGAGTCTTCAAAAGTCTGCGTATGCTGCATTCGAAAATTTCGTCAAACTTAAACTTCTTAAACTCATAATAAAACTGCAAACTTCGATGTGCCAAAAACTCCGTAAAAAATATAATCTTTTGAATAGTATTCTTGCGTTTTTGTTTTCTTAAAAATGCACCCTCTACTTTTGCTTATCTCTTTCTCTACTCTCTTTTCTTCTAAAGGCTTAAAAGAGCAGTCTAACCTCTTGCAAATGTTGAATTTCTCACTCGAATTTTTGACAAATTTGATGCTATTCTTCCATCAACATGGCTCCAATTCATTTATTTCTAATATTGCTATTTCTTCTATAAATGTAATTGGTGCTATCTTAGAGTTTAATTCTAAGAGAGTGTAAGGCTTTGAAGTTTTCCTTGTGTTTCTAATCTTGCGTCTTGAAAAAGTAAGCATTAACACTGTCTATGTTATTTTATCTTTCTCTTCTGCTGAAAGTTTGCTCTAATTCAGGCTGTGCAGAAGAAAAGCACTATTATTCCTTATAGCGCTAACTAAAAGGCTGGGAAACATTTTAATTCATACACTACACTGTTCGACAGGAGATTTTTTGAACACTTTTCAATCATTCTTTGTCCACGGAACTTCGGAATTTCTGGAAATATTTTGCTACTGCACTGGTCATATGTAAAATTTCAACAGAATCTGAGAACAAGATTTAAATTTTCAAGCTTCCCATTTCTAATTTTAATCTTTTTCCTAATTTCCTTTCTGGTCGCACTATACCACCATCTGGTTTAAATGACCTCTACTAGTCGTTTATATTATTTCAAACGCTCTTTCTTCTGCTTAGTAATAACCTATCTCTCTCTTCTTCAACTATTCACTCTTATACCGATCATCACTCATCCTTGCATTACTTTTTTCCTATTAAAAATCTATCAATCTGACAGCAAACAACAGATAATTGTGAGGCGTCCCATGAGCAACTGATTGATTTTTTTAAACTCATGTTAATAAAAATCTGCTTTAAACAGGGAAAAAAAGCAAAATGGTGTTTAGCATAACATGCACTTTAATGTTCAACTATCCAACGTAATATTAAAAATTCTATTCAACCATCTTTTTGAATGGTTTTCTTCACCTTTTTCTTCTTCTTTCAAGTATTTTGGCAAAAAAATGTAGTTAGCTATTTCTTTCCGATATTCTCCTCTTGTTTTTAATTACCGGCTTAATTATGGCCATCTAAAGTTAAACTCTTCAACAAACTTAACACTATAATTATACATTTGATATAGTTCTAGTCTATTATTATATTTCTTCCTTGCAATTTATTTATTCTTAAATTGCAATTTCTCCTAAAGATGTGAGTCTCTCTTCTCTCTCTCTCTCTCTCTTCTCTCTCTCTCTCTCTCTCTCTCTCTCCTTCTAATCTTTCTCATCTCTCTCTCATCTCTCTCTCTTACTCACTCTCTCTCTCTTCTCTCCCGCTCTTCTTCTTCTTCTTTATTACTAAAACTTTGGATTCTCACCAAAGTAATAAGTATATAATGTGCTTTCGAACTTGCACCCTAAATTGATAGGATGTTTCGTCACTATTTATCAACATGTCAAAACGATATACGGGAATAGATTAAAAGAACCGCATGAATATCTAATTTTTATGTGTGATTGCGATCGACGAATAACAGAATACTATTCGTTATACTTATGTTCAAAATGTTTTTTGGGATATAATTAAGATCCGAGAAGTGCTATTAGAAGGATTTTTGCTTCCTTTAATACTGAAAATCGTAGTTTGTAGATATTGTGTAATGCGAAGATATTGAAATTGAATTATAAAAGCCTTAACAAATGTTTGTGAGAATTCATATCTAAATAGGCATTCGGCTAGCGGTCACAAAATGTTGTTTGGAAATATTGGTATAATTGGATAGTTCAGAAAAGTGTTTTATAAGAAGAAGAATATAAAAAGTATGATAGTTTGACTGTAATAACAAACTTAAATAACTTATATGAATGTGAATAAACCAACATTTAACAGCATAATGGAAGATTTGTGTAGTCCAGTTTATCAGAAATTTTTCAGTCTGTATTTCTAATCTCTGATAAAAAGCTACTTCATTAGATCAACATACAATGACGTTGTTCCGTGCTATTCGTAAAAGGTGGTGATCATAAATAGATCGGCTATATGTTGTACAACTATATGAAATCAAGAAGTAGCTTAACTGACAGTAAGTAAAGAATGTGCGATTTATATGATAAAACTAGATAAGTGTGCATGCCTAGCATACTCAAAGACCTAATATTAAAAAGATTCTAATAATATTTATTTTGACAAGATTTCTCAAGGCAATGTTTGTATTATTACAATTCATAAAATCTGTCAAAGAAAAGTTACGATGAGCTAATCTTAGAATGTCAGCGCAATAAATTAACTCATTTTATAATTTCAATAAGGTGATGAAGGATTTTATTATATTTATTATTCATGATTTTTAAAAATAGAAATATACAATCAAACGATATTGGACATTCAGTTAGGCAGGAACATTTGTAACGATTAAAATCACAGTGCATTGAAGAAAACTAATTTTATACTACCACTTCCTTAATACAACAAAGTTCCTGCCTGCAATAATTGTGCAATATTAAAGGAATGTCAATGATTTTCTAAAAGTATTGAACAAATGAATTAAAGCCTATTTTAATGATCAACTTAACACTATTAAACATAACATGACACACTATTATATGATACGAGTGACATGTTGTACAACTTCAGAGATATAAGTACATCGATTGTGAAATGTTAAAATGCACAAACTTCGTAACCGAGGCAACTTTCCCTGTAATACTTTATTGCCCACACTAAAGAATTTATTACAACCTGCCCCCCCGACGCCGACCGGTCCGACCCCGATCCGACGATCCACGACTTCCGGACCTTTCGACACGACGTCCCCGACCATCCCGCACACGACCCACGACGCCCGGTGCCCCTAGACCCACGCCAGCCGACCCCCACTGTCTTTCGTGTTTCTGTTCGTGCGGATTTTACGGACTGAATCGTTACCGTTTCTGGACCACCGGAACCGACCCGACCCGATCCGCTTGGCGCCCTACCGGCCTCCGAGCGACTTCCGACTCCCCATGAACCCATCCAACACTCCCAACTCAACTTCAACTCCCAACCCGCACTCTCACCAATAATCACCAAGGCCTAAACACCCAGACCACCACGCCCAACACCCAACCCCACCCCCAACCCAACCCCAACCCAACCCATGGCATCAGAATGCAGCATGAGAGGTCTTTTAATTTCAACTCTCTCAAACATTTAGGTGTATAACGGGCAAATTTTTTCGTCATCCTAATCACGAACAAAAAGTCCCTAATATTAACATTAGTGGATTTAGAAGAAAACGTCTACGACACAAACTTAACAGAATTCAAAAGAAAATATTACGAGAATTATTTTGGTGGCTATAGACTAAAATAGATTTCATTTGGTTTATATGTTCAGACAAAATTAACTGCAATGGTATTAATGAATCCTTTGCCCCCAAATTTTTCTTATTTTTAATTTATTTTACTTTTTTGATATTATTATATTCATTAATTATTATTATTATTTTGGATTTATTTAATATTTTATTGGATTAATATTATTATTATTATTATTGATTATTTATTATTCTTATTGTATTGATTACTAATAATATTCATTATTATTATTGTTATGTTATTATTATTATACTATTAATTATTATTATTATTTTATTATTTTATTATTATTTATTTTATTAAATTTATGTATTATTATTATTATTGATATTATTATTATATTTATTATTATTATATATTTATAATTTTATTATTATTATTATTATATTATTACTTATCTTTTTATATTATTATTATTTATTAATGATTATTATTATTATTATTATTAATTATTTTTTATATTATTATTATTATTATTTATTATTATTAATGTATTATTATTATTAATTATTATTAGTTTATTTTACTTTTTATTATTATATATCTTATTTTCTATTATATTATTATTATTATTATCTAGCCCTTTTATCAAAAGAAAAATGCAGCAGAGCAGATTATATAATATATATATATATATATCATAATATATATATATATATATAATACCTCACTCCCCATATACTATATTATTATATATATTATAATGCGGATGCCTTTCTATTTTGAAATATTCAATTTCTGAGAGGGGGCTAATAATAATAAATTTTTTATAATAATAATAATAATAATAAATAATAAAATAAAAATATAATAATAATAAGAAATGATAAACAGGATAATATTATTTATAATAATAATAATAATAATAATAATAATAATAATAATAATAATAATAATAATAATAATAATAATAATAATAATAATAATAATAATAATAATAATGAAATATATTATATCATAATCAACAAAATATATAAACATTCCACCATCACATTAACTCATAATAATAATAAGAATCACATCATTATTGATAATAATAATAAATAATAATTAATAATTTAAGTATATTTTAATAATATATAAGTAATTAAAATCAGCAATAATGGTAATATTTAAAATTTAATTATAATAATTTTATATAATAATAAATATATAATAATTAATAATTAATAATTAAATAATATTAATATATAATAATAAATAAATAATATAATAATAATAATAATAAACAAAAAAGTAAATAAATAAAAAAATAATTGGATTCATTAATAATTGCAGTTCAATTTTGTCTGTATACCAAATGAATCTATTTTAGTTGCACAAAATAATTTCGAATTTTTCTTTTTTGAATTCTTTAAGTTTTGTTGTAGACGTTTTCTCTTCCACTTAATGTAATTTGGGATCTTTTGTTTGTGATAGGATTGCGAAAAAATTTTATACATAAATTTTGAGGGTTGAAAAAAAGACCTCTCTGTTGCAGCTTGATGTTCCATAGGGTTGGATCCACTCACCTTGGTTTGGTTTGGGGTTGGGGTTGGGGTTGGGGTGGGGTGGGGTTGGGGTTGGGGTGGGGGTTGGGGGGGGGGTTGGGTTGGGGTGGGGTGGGGGTGGGGGCGGGGGTCGGGGTCGGGGTCGGGGTCGGGGTCGGGTCGGGGTCGGGGTCGGGGTCGGGGGTCGGGGTCGGGGTCGGGGTCGGGGTCGCTGGTCCGGGGTCGGGGTCGTTGTCGCGCACGTGACCTGGGACGTGAGACGTGGGTCTGGGTCGGTCGGGGTCGGGGTTGTAAAATTCTTAGGTGGCTAAGGTTCAGGGAAGTCTTGCCTTCGGTGTGCATTTTTCAACTTTCACAAATCGATGTTTATTTATTCTACTGAATTTGTGCATAATTGTCACCTGTATTCATTATGTTATGTCAGTTTATGTTTTAATTATGTTATGTTTGATCATTAAATAGGCTTTGATAGATTCATTTGGTTCATACTTTAGAAAATCTTGACATTAATATGACAAATTAATTGCAGGCAGGAATTTGTGTATTTAAAGGAAGTGGTTAGTAAAATTGTTTCTCAATGCACTGTGAAGAATGTTACAAATGTCTTTGCTTAATGAATGTCCAATATCTATTTGATTGTATTAGTTTCTATTTTAAAATAATAATAATAATAATAATAATAATTTCATCACCTTTTGAATTATAAAATGGAAAATTATTGCCTGACATTTAAGATTGGCTCAATGTAACTTTTCTTGACAGATTTTATGAATACAAGATTGCAATTTGAGAAATTTTGTCAAAATAATATTTCAGAATCTTTTAATATTGGCTTTATGCTAGCTGCTCCTTATCTAGTTATCATTTAAATTGAATGCTTCTAACTTTGTCAGTTAGTACTTCTTATTTATTTTAGTTTACAACATATGCCGATCTATTTTGATAATTTCACCTTGTTACGAATAGCGGAACACGTCATTTTATGTTGATCAAAAGTAGCTTTTATCAGAGATTTAGAAAAACAGCTGAAAATTTCTGATAAACTGGTACACTATAATTCTTACCATATGCTTATAATGTTGTGTTTTTCAATATAAAGTTATGATTCAAAAGTTTGTGTATTAATCAAACTATCATACTCTTTATTAATAATTAAATATTCTCTTTAAACACTTTTCTGACTTCCAATTAGAACAATATTTCCAACAAATTTTTGAGCTCCACAAATATTCATCACATACCATTGACATTTTAAGCTTTATATAATTCATTTAATATCTTCGATACACAATATTACAACTACATTTTCAGTATAAAGGAATTGCAAATCCTTCTATTAAGCTTCTCGTTTAATTTATATCCAAAAAAAATTTGAAACATTATTTACACTATTCTGTTATCGATCGACACACATAAATTTAATTAGATATTCATGCGTTCTTTATATATCTATTTCCCGTATATCGTTGTTGACATGTCTAGTAAAATGGCGAAAACATATACTAAATTATGGGTTGGATCAAAGTAAACGATATGACTGTATAACTGTTATGGTGATGGTCCAGAGTTCTTAGTTAGTTAAGTAAAGAGGAGAAGAGAGAAGAGGAGAGAGAGAGAGAGAGACGAAGAGAGAGAGAGAGAGAGAGAGAGGAGAGGAGAAGAGAAGAGACGACGAGCAGAGAGAGAGAGAGGAGTAGAGAGAGAGTATCTAACATCTTTAGGAGAAATTGCAATTTAAGAATAAATAAAATTGCAAGGAGAACTATAAAATTGAGACTAGTTTATATTATTTGTATAATTATAGTGTTAAGTTTGTTGAAGAGTTTAAACTTTAGAGATAATATAACTGAATAAGTGCTTTGCAAAATTATCAGACTTTAATTAGCTAACTACATTTTTGCCAAAACTATTGAAATAAGACTACAATAAGGGTCTGTTCTATCATTTTTGTAAAGATGGTTGATAAGATATTTTTTAATATATCGTTCATGAAATATATTACTATCGATATGTGTGTAATGCTCCCAACTCCGGAGAAATTTGGCTTTTTTTCACCCTTATTAAAGCAGATTTCTTTTATTATACATGAGTTTAAAAAAACTCAATTCAGTTGCTAATTTGGGACGCTCACAATTTCTGTTGTTTGCTGTCCAGATTTGATAGATTCTTATAGTAGGAAAAAGTAAATGCAAGGAGTGATGATCGATCCGGTATAAGAGTGAATAGGTGAAGAGTTAATAGAGAAGTCATGTACATGTTGAGAAAGATTGCGTTTGAAATAATTTATAACGGACTTAGTAGAGGTCATTTTAACATGTTATGGTGGTATAGTGGCGAACCAGACAAAGGAATTATGGAAAAAGATTAAATATATAATGTAGAAAAAACTTAAGAAAAATTTTAATCTTGTTCCTCAGATTCTGTTGAATTTTTACATATGACCAGTGCAGTAGCAAAATATTTCCAGAAATTCCGAAGTTCCGTGGACAAAGAATGATTGAAAAGTGTTCAAAAAATCTCCTGTCGAACAGTGTAGTGTATGAATTAAAATGTTTCCCAGCCTTTTAGTTAGCGCTATAAGGAATAATAGTGCTTTTCTTCTGCACAGCCTGAATTAGAGCAAACTTTCAGCAGAAGAGAAAGATAAAATAACATAGACAGTGTTAATGCTTACTTTTTCAAGACGCAAGATTAGAAACACAAGGAAAACTTCAAAGCCTTACACTCTCTTAGAATTAAACTCTAAGATAGCACCAATTACATTTATAGAAGAAATAGCAATATTAGAAATAAATGAATTGGAGCCATGTTGATGGAAGAATAGCATCAAATTTGTCAAAAATTCGAGTGAGAAATTCAACATTTGCAAGAGGTTAGACTGCTCTTTTAAGCCTTTAGAAGAAAAGAGAGTAGAGAAAGAGATAAGCAAAAGTAGAGGGTGCATTTTTAAGAAAACAAAAACGCAAGAATACTATTCAAAAGATTATATTTTTTACGGAGTTTTTGGCACATCGAAGTTTGCAGTTTTATTATGAGTTTAAGAAGTTTAAGTTTGACGAAATTTTCGAATGCAGCATACGCAGACTTTTGAAGACTCTGAAAATTTTTAGTACGGTTACAAACTTACAAAGGTCAAAAAAGATTCATGTTACAGGTGACAAATGACATAAAAACATTTAGTTGGTCCAAGATTTCTGAGTTTTTGTTGAAATGTAAGAAAATGGAATTCAAAGCTTCTGGCAAGAGAGAAACATTGTGGCAACAATCTCTTAATTTTCTATAATGTTCTTATTTTTAAAGCAATATCACTCCAGGCAAACTCAAAGGAATTCTACCACGAAATCTACAATTTTGAATTTTTCAAATACTCAGTACTTTTCGTGCTCGAAGATCGTTCCGACAGAGAACTTATAAAGATAAATATTTTATAAAAAAGGAAGGATCGGATGAATTCGTTAGAAATAATTAAAAGTATAAAGGTGATAGATAAAAAGATTTAAAAAAAAGCTGAGCATGCATAGGGTGTTTTCAAGATGATCGATGATACGAGTAAGAAGCTTCACTAGATACTCAAAGTTTTATGGGTAGAGAAGTCCAAACGAGATTTCACTAGGCACTATAGGAAAAGTAAATACTGAAATGAATTGATAAAATGTATTCAGAAAAAGAAGTAAAAATCAGTTTGTGGTTCACTTTGGAGCTGAAATATTAAGGAAATGAATAAGAAGTATAGGAAAGTTTTGCGCTCGCGTGTGTTAACACGAGAGTTAAAGTCAAAGGGTAGCGAAGTTATTTAAAGTTTCTTTATCGTAATTATTAGAAATGCAACATCGTTGCACTGATGAGAGCAACAGCAGCCTTTGGAACAAATTGAGAGTAGAGAATGTAGGATGTAACAAAGAATGGTTTGCCGACAAAGGTTCAGACGCTTGAGTTTCTGATAAGCTGAGTTTGTGAGGTTTAATGGAAAAAATGTAGTGTTCAGCGTAGTTAAAATTAGAAGAAAGTAGTGAATGCTACAGAATCTTGATGAAGAAAATTTGTATAGTCCGGTGGAAGAATCTTTCATCATTATGACGACGCCCATTTACTCCTCCTCCTTTAGGTGTATCAATCCATACAGGTCTTCTCTAAAATATTTTTGGATACGTTTTGTTTATGAGAACATTTCTTAAATGGCGAAAAGCAAATGCTGTTACTCGAGACAGAAAAAAAACACCCTTCATGACCTCGCGAACTTGAGAGAAGTTGACTTTTCATTGACACTCGTAAATAACACGTTTTCGAAAATGTGAGGTATGTATTTTGTCTGATTAAAACAATTCTTACTGAGCTCTTCCAATAATTTTCTGCCCGACGAATTATTGCATCCCCTTTACATTAGATGTTGCTTATATCAGCTCTTACATAACATATTTCCGGCTTCTCTTTAAGGAGAGAATGTGGAACTTGTCCTTATTAACTTCTTAAGGGAGATGAAACATCACATTTATATATCTGCACACACCCAAAAACTTTAAAAAAATCTTTTATATGTCTTCTTTTCCCTTCTTATTCGTAGTACAAGTAAATATCTGTCAGAATTCAGGTATTCCTATCGTTGCGTAGTTACAAAACTTGCTTATATATATATATTAGTAGGAATGAGGGTGACATTTTTTACTTTCAAGTCTCCAAAAACTTCTTCCTTCAATGTAGAAAATCTCAATTATCTTTTTGTCTCTCTTTCTCCTCGTTGTTTTGGAAACATTACCAAAATCTTCAGAAAATTATCTTTTTCATTTTTATTTCTATTTTTCTTCTTCAATCTTTAGAATCTGGATTTGAGGAAAAATAAAAATATTGCATTTTAGTGTCACAATGCTGAAATACAT